>JAHWFP010073462.1:69997-121921 GCA_023313725.1 Lithobius niger | reverse complement strand
ATATAAATATATTTAGACATGAAAGTAATTTAGTAATTAAAGGAACTGACAAGAATTTTTTTTTTTTTATATGGGACCTACTTTGGTATATTTATTTATTCTCTCTAGTGCCCAATTTGCGTCTGGCAGCGAACCGACATTGGTATCGAACAAACCGGTATACCGTTTCGCCATCGCAGAGTCCCGTTTCACCGAAAATTATGCTTTGATTAAAAATTCGGCGAAAGGAGAATTCCCGTTTCGCCGAATCAAAATATTCTTTAAAAGCGTGACGTTAGAGAAGTTAAAGATGCCTTCCTAAGTGTAAGGAATTTGTGATTAGTTGCGGTTTGTTTCTCATATACATGTTCAGCCGCAGCAAGCGTGGCAGCACGAACGAAGCACCTAATTTGGAGAAAGATTATTCGGTGAGATAGTTGCCGAAAATTAAGACACTGATTAAAATTCAGCGAAACGGGATTCGGCAAAAAGGGTATATACACCGATATTGACTTTTGTTGTCTTTTTAAATAATTAATTTAATGTCGTGGTTGATAAGATTCTATAATAATCTTCAGACGTATGCCTACGCACCGTTTTAATATATTTCCTTACAAAGTAAAATACAAGCCTAAGCAACAAAATAATTATATGCCAATAATTCATTTAATTTCATTCTCTAGCCACAACTCTATTAATATAACATGAAATGTGCGTACAAATAATCGAAACCAACCTTGTGTTATTTATTGTCTTACTGTTTCATTTATTAAAATGCACTTGCGTGAGGGGAAGCGTTCCTCTCTTAATACCTTGTCGAAAAGTATCTTTAATTTTTTTTTGTTTTTCGGTTTGTTTATATGAAGTTGGTAACTGGCGTATATTAAATAATCGTAAAAAAAAAGATCGGCACATCTGTGATTAGTTATCTCCTTTATCTCAAAGACTGCTTGTTACCATGTATCAACATTTTTTTTTTCGTGCTTTAAAAGAGATTATTACTCAGCTATGTTTACAATGTGGGTTCAACACTCTCTCCTATGCCAGCTGAATGCCAAGTTAGTTACTCGTTCACTGAGTGACTCATAAACCCGCATTCGTTGCCTTGACCTTGCCCCAGGACAGCCAGTTTTTTTTTGCCAGTGTTTTTTTTCGCTGTTTGTCAGCCTTTGTTGATGGCACAGGATTGAGGTATTTGAATAGGCGAAAACGAAAACAAGTTTTGTTGTCCGTTTTGGTAAAGGAAATCGAAATATACTTAACCCACTGTATAAGTAGGTTGTTACTGTAGGGAGTTAGTACGGTGTGTCACGAAAACCGAACTTTTTTTTTTATTGGGTTGAGCCTACACTGGCAGGATAATTTAAAAGCATGTGTCAGAATTTGACTTTTATTCAACGTTGCCAAGAGAGTTGGAAATTTCGTGGAATCTCCCCGACTCAGCGAAATTTGGGTAAAAGACATAATCATGTCACTGTAAACCAAGAAAAATACGAACTAATTTTAATACTTTATTGTATGCTGTAATTGGAAATTTTGGTAGTAATAATCTTTATCCGATAGTGGATTGGAAACAAATCATGATTAAAAACAACAACAAAAATTTAGATTTATTTTACTTGAATCGATTTTTTTTTTATAAATCTACGCACTTAACTTTTTTTTTTTAAACTAAATGCAATATACAAATTTAAACAATAATTTATACTCACAGTTGGATCACGCAAAACCAAAAGTCGAAGATCTTCAAAGGTTTTCCCCTCGAAACTTGCGAATTTTCGACAACCTTTACTGGTTGTCTTCGTCAGGTAGTAAGACAACCAGTAAAGGTTGTCGAAAATTCGCAAGTTTCGAGGGGAAAACCTTTGAAGATCTTCGACTTTTGGTTTTGCGTGATCAAACTGAGTATAAGTCATGAACTTGAACCAAAGTAGAAATGCTGAGTCGACCGATTTTTCGGTATTCTAAACAATAATGTTGCACAGTTATCCAAAATTTAAGTCCTAATTTTTTTCAGTGGTTATAGTTTTCTTCAAAAGTCCAATAATGATTAAAATAAAAACTAAATTAAAACAGCAACCAACACTTGAAAGGGAGATAGCAAGATACTCTATGATTTCCTGAGCAAAATGCCGCAAACCCCGTGTGTTCATCTCGAACGGTTACAGAGTTGTACATATTTCTGCTAAAGTTGCCGAGACCGATCAGTAGCCATAAGTGAAAAAGAAATTTAAGTAGCTTTTAAATATGGTATCTGTTGTCCTCACAAGTAAATGACACACTTAAACTAGGGCGGCCACCATTACAATCATGTTGGCATACAGGAGGGGAGCGTGAAATTATTTTGTTCATTCCTTCCCTCCCTTTTCATTTTTGTACTGTATCTCCACAATTTTTTTCCCAGATCGTTCATTTGTATTGCCAACTACAAAATAATTTTTCGTTAATGGATAATGCAGTTGCATGCTTCTCGTGAACCTGCATTTTCTCCTTAAAATTGTTGTATTTCTTCAATGTGAAATCCTTACGTACACAGCTAAATCGCGCTAAATTGTCCCTCTCATCGTCGTGGGGTAGATAACCCAGTCTGGCTTCGTGCCCCCTAAAAAACAAACAGCAACCACCCAGGGGTGCATAAAATTCTTGCTGGACAAAATTTCCCACAATATTTTCCCACATTTTTTTTCAAATTCCACAGCCTTTCACTAGATAGCAAGCCATTTTTTCATGAATTTCCCCAGTTTCCTGAAATTTCCCACGAACCTCGTTCTAGCGTTCTGGCATATTCTGCACCCCTGCAACCACCTTAATACACCAAAAATGGTTTCTTACAATTGGTGTTCAGCAACTAGTTTCTGACAATTGGTTTCTAACCATTTCCGATAGATTTTCCTTAATTCCTGCCCAAAATATGCCCGATTTTCGATCTGTAAAACACAGGTCCTCTCCGAGTTGTATTTGGTCAGCATACACAATTTCATCAAATTCGGTTCAGTAGTTTTGGCGTGATGTTATTACAAAGAAACCCCAATGAGTCACTGCATACACTTCAATAAAACTGATTTAATCACCCAATTATTTGGTTGATTTTAATTAATTTATTTGCTTAACTAAATTCAAATTGATTTAAATCTGCTAACCCACGTCCAGCAGTAGTTTGAAAGGTTCTCTGAACCTATGTTTAGTACAGTAATGAAACTACCAAGTTCCAAAATAGAAATATGACTTTTAAAGGTACATCCTCCCGGTTGGCTTTCCTGTATGGCTTAGTTTTGCAACATTACTTCAGACACGTGTAAATGTTGCAAAGGCATTCATTTTCTTATTTTTTCTCTCGTGAGAAAAGGTCTTGGTACATTCACTCTTCACCTATGTAAATGTTGCAAAAGCTATTTCATGCAGGACTGGAGTATAGGCTATGTGATAGGCTCTAAGAAGATATGACTTTTTATGTATATTCTTCTTACATTTATTATCATTCTGTTTGGAATGCAATAACTTTTGCAGTTTTGCTCTGATTTGGCTGTAATTTCATGACAATAGACATTTGGTGCATGAATTTCAACAGTTCCAAAATGAAGGTCTTCCCTGAAATATTTTCAGAGATATCCGCGTTCTCTATCAGATGACTACTCCGACTTTTAGTAGCTGCGGTAAGGGAACCTGATCTATAAGGCTCGTGGCCCCAAGCACTACAGGAGCATTTTAATGTGACGAATGCATAAAATAATTACAAGTGATAAACAAATAATCATTGCTGAATTCACTGGTTTTGAAACAATGCGGTATGTGGTCGCGTGTTAAATCATTTTTACACCAATCTCGCACGTGACAGCAGAACCATCTAGCGCTAAAGATCGGTGTTGAATTTGTTCGCAGAGTACTGGGTAGAAATACAGGGTGGTCCACAAAAAAACTGATGACCTACTATTTTCTAAGTCCAACTTTTCTAGTTAACACCCCTCAGAACCAGGAGAAGACAAATCAAATCTAATGGAAACGGGAAGATTTCTGTCCTCTTCTGGTTCTGAGGTGTGCTAACTAGAAAATCTTGGGTCGTCAGTTTTTTGTGGACCACCCTGTATAAGTGGAGCACATGTCAGAAATCGTGTATAGACGATTTTTACAACAGAATATTGTAGCATCTCT
Source organism: Lithobius niger (assembly GCA_023313725.1). NCBI lineage: Eukaryota > Metazoa > Arthropoda > Chilopoda > Lithobiomorpha > Lithobiidae > Lithobius > Lithobius niger. The sequence continues at coordinate 117,793 of JAHWFP010073462.1, read as the reverse complement.
CACTCGGCCGAGTAATTGGGATCTTCAGAACTCAATTGTATGTGTAGTATTACACAACTGCCTTGAGTTGAGCACTAGTGGGGTTTAGTAAGCATATTTTATGTATGAGTGCCTGTAACTGAGGAACAGAAACCTTAGTGATTTCACACGGAATAATGTTTTGCGTGCCATGCCATGCCGTCCCATGCCGCGCGGAAGCGAGCCACGACAGCCGCTACGCAACAAGCGGCCATTCCGGAATGGCACGGGCTGACGCTGCTCGGCTCGCTTTAATTTATTCCGTGTGAAATCCGAACGTGCGCCGTGCCGAGCTGCTGGAAATGCTAACACAGCTTCATTGTGGTTAAAAATTTCCCGCCACTAGTTGTTGTCAAACAAAGGATGCCGACAACGGTCGCTTGTAATTAAACTGTCTTGAAATCAAGTCGCGCTGGCCCTCCAGAATTTGCTAAATGGGGCCGACCACGGCCATTCCTAGCCTGAGACGAATTATTCTGTGTGAAATCACTGTCAGTAAAAACCCCTGATAAATAAGACCTACCATCTACTCTGATTAGTTAAACTGGGAAGTCTTAACGTTTTTTTTTTTTTTTTTTTATCTAATTCAATAATACAAATGTTGTTCCTGTTGGTACATTTTTCTGTGAAGCGTAAGCGTCCGTGTCACTGAGTGAGCCGTCTGTATCTACATTCTTGTGTAGGACGATGGGACATTGATTTCTTTCTGGTTTGTTAAGTTGGTTCACACTTGTTGGTCCGTGCTTAGGTGATAAGTGGACCAGAATTTGCTAATATCTAAAATAATGATTATTGTGTTTTTTTGTTGTGTGTTCACCATCATCGTTGTATGTCATAATAAACCAGTAACTTAATCAAATCCGTATGAAGGATATATCAGATTTGCCTTCCACAATGCTCCATAAAAGGATGACACTAATAATGGAACAGCAGGTTTTCTAAATGGTTCCATCTGTTGACAGGCAGTGACTCCAAACCCTCGTTAGTTTGCAGGTTTGCCACTTGGTGCCAAGATGTCACCATGTAGCAAAGGTCCACACGTTTAATTTTAGGCATCTATTTTTTGAATTACTCGGAATTACCTAAGACGGCATCAACTGTAGGAGGCTTTGCTTTAAAGCGAAAGAGCGCTAAAACGTAAAACGCTAGATATTAGGCTGCATCCCCGAAAAATGTGTGTATGTTTAAAAATCTATAACCGTAATTCAAATCTCTCTGAAAGCCCTTATGTTACTGTAGCATTGACGAAGTGTACAAAACATTAAAATACAATTGTGTTCTTCTGTAATATAACGATAAAGTGAACAAGTGGTTGTTGTTTTTCTTTTGCTTTACGTTTTACCTTTTTTTTTTGTGTGAGCAGTTTCATTAAAAACCAAACCATACTAATGTTTAGGGGTGTTTGGCTCACTAGCTTGTTGAAGTAAATGCAACCGAGTATTATACGTGGTCATTGCAATGTGGAGAAATTCCTGTGTTGTTCGATAAAGCTACTAATTTCTGTTTTCCTTAAAGGCCAATTGTGGTGGCACTCAAAATGAATTTAGTGCAAGCCTTTAACCATTTGTCCAGTGGTTTTGTTGGAAGAGGTCAGTTGTTTGATTTGAACTTAGCCAAGCCAATGGAAGTACTCCAAACCATTTACGTCATCCCATTTTCATTTGGTGAACTTTGTTATTCAGTTTGCTACAGTCCTATCAAAAGGTTTTCTGAGGTGTATTTACAGCCTTACAGCTCAGCTGCAGATTTACTGCGAAACGTAGGCCTAATATAACTTCCGCTGTGTGTTTGCCACGTAGAGATTCATTTTAGCCCATAGCCTTAATTTTGGGTATTAACACTGCCAGTGTGATATATTCTTAAAGATGTATTCATTTCAAGGATAAATGTGATTCAGATTATGAGTGCGTCATCTATAAAGCAGATTTCGTGGCGAGATCATGACCACGTCCTATCCTAGTTTGTGTAGATTTAACTTGTCTTCCTATGTGCCGTGACGAAAATATCCACTACGTGTAAATATTTGCATTCAGTTCCTGGATGCTGTTTACCCTGGAGAAATTAAAACTCTTTAGATCCACCCACTCGGTAACCCATCTGCACATTCACCAGCACGCACAGACCCTCCATAAATGGTGTTGCGGCGTTAGCCAGCCATCTCTTTTTACTTCAGCCTCCTGCCGGTTCACTTCATCTCCTGTTTCCCTGGTTTCTCAAGACATTGTTTGCTGAAAGAAGATCTTTTGCCCTCAAGATCCTTCACTTGGTAACGCTTCTTTCTTCTTTTCATCTCGAACGGCATCCTACATTTCTCTCTTCCATTATCCTTCGTCGATTAATTATCCTTCACTGGTTCCTTCGTCGAAAGATGGCTCTGTTAAGAGAATCCTTTGCTGGCCTCCCATCCATTGTTCCTTCCTTCGTCAAACGATGATCCTTCGGCTCACGGAGGTTTCCCGTCAAGGGAATTGCTCCCCCTTGAACTCATTACTATGTCAAAAATTGATCCTTCATTTACTTCCCTCGTCAACCATCGGCTTCCGTTTGAAGAGGATCCCTTGTTGACGGCTCGGCCGCCAAGTCCACTCTGTTTTCGAAGACCCTTCATTGGTTCTTTCATCGAAAGATGGCTCTTTGCTCGTGCTCGAAGAGGAACCTTCGCTGACTACCCCACCAAATTGGTCATTTTCTCTCGACGAAAGAAGATCCTTTCAAGCTGCTCCTTCGACGATCGACCGTCCTTCAACTCATGGTAGTCTCCCGTCTGGTGAACTTCAAACCCTCGAACTCAATTTTTCGTCGAAAGTTGATTTTTCGTTTGGTTACTTCGTCGAGAGATGGCTTGGCTCGAAGAGAACCCTTTGCTGACGATCCTGCCTCATAGCTGTTCTTCCTTCATCGAAAGAAGATCCTTCACATGCTGTTCCTTCGTCGAAAGACCAATCTTCGGCTCTCGGTGGTTCGCCCATCCACTGAATTTCATCACCTCGTACTTATCCCTCGTCGAAAGCTGCATACTTCATTTTGTTCCTTCGTCGAAAGAAGGCACTTGTTGAAATGAATCCTTCGCAGATGGCTCTCACTCCAACCTAAATTGACCACAAACCTTCATCGCAAGAAGATCCTTCGTTTGGCTCCTTCGTCGAAAGATGCTCTTCGACGGTGGTAGATCTCTCACCGCAGTTCCATTGCTTCCGAATGTTTTTCCTTCGTCGAAAGACGGCCCAGTAAATCCATCTCTTTTCAATGAAGATCCTTTTCCCCATCCTCCGTTAGGTGAGAACCCATCCACATCTTGGGCCCTCTGCCACGGTTGCTGGCTTTGTTCGGCGCAACCTTCGCAGCCGTGAAGCTCCTGCCTCGCCACAGCTGGCACTCGTCTCTCATGTTCCCACCTTTGGCATTCGTCTGTCTTGATTCTCCCCTTACTTGGGATTTTCTCCACCACCCTAGTGCTCCCGCCCTTCCTCTCTCTTCTCCACCGCTATGGCTCCTAAACAACGAAGAGGGAAATCCACTTCACCGTCCTTGGTCCGAGGATAGGAACCATCTAACGTATGCCAAGCCGACAAATGCACCTGTCCCGCCATTGTGTCCATACGTAAGCCTTACGATCCACATTCAGCTTGCCAAAAACACTGTAAGTGAAACTTTAACATGGACCCATGTACAATCTGCTTGAAGATTCCCCTCACCGACTGGCCCCTCATTTGCCAGAAAAACAAGGCCGCAAAGATTTGTTCGGACCAAATCTAAGCCCAGAAGGCTAAAGCTAAAGCTACATTTTCTATGCTGTCCCCCACTGGCAATTCTGTCTCCAAACCTCCGAAAATTTCCTCATTGTCATCCAGCTCGTCTTGTTCAACTTGCTCATCCTTCGCCTTTTCTGCACCAACCCCTGCTGTGCAACCTGCAATCTTCGGGAAATTTTCCACCATGCCACTTCCGCCGCAACCAAAATCCAACCATCTGCTTTACGTCCCGCTAAGGACATTCCTTCTGTCTCTGAACCAAACCTGCCCATTTCCCAAGTATTGTCACCATTTTCACTTCCACCGTCACCACCGTGTCATCCATCCCATCTTATCCTGGTGACGCACCCACTCTTCCAACTGCTTCTTCGTCACCCAAGCCTCTCCCCACTGCAAATGACTCTTTTGGTGTGTACGCCTCGCCCGTGAAATCCCCTCCATCTCCAGATTTTTCAAGCAAATCAGTGCTACGCAATGTTTTGAAATGTAAATTAGACCTGTCTTCCAAAGAGCTCAACCGTCTCCTCAAGAACTGTTCACCAATTGTGTTCGCACTCTGAACTCTAAATTCACCGATGCAAAGAAAGTCATTTCGGCCATGAAATTAAACCTGGCAAATCTTTCGGCAAGCAACAATAAACTCCGTCACCACCTTCACCTGGCAGACACTCTCATGACAAAACTCTCTCCTCTTCCTCCTTTAGGATCCCTCGGCCGTTCCTTCAGCCAGCAGGTCATTCAAGATTCACCGCCCTTAACCACGTGCAAAAAGAAAGCTTCAACTCAATCTCAATCCACACAGACATTCCAACTTCTTCCAACCTAAGATTCCAGAATGATCCAACTCTTCCTCCTATTTCCTGTACCTTCAAAAACCATAAAATAAAACTCATTTTTTAAGTCTTCGCTCCTCTCGAATGTCCATTCAAGCTTAATTAGCACTCTCCAGACTTTTCATTGTGTCAAAATCAGTTCTCCAACTTCTGAAAAATCTTCATCCTGCTCAAGACACAACACTTCATCAACGTCCTCACTTTCAAGACATTCTGGCATCTGCATGTCAAGTCCACCTGTCTCCACAAGACTGGATTCCCATCATAAACCGGTAAACCCCCCCCCCCCCTTCTTTGAATCTTTCAATTAAAACTCGCGCTCTGAAACATTCAACCGTCTAGCCATGGTGATGGCACTTTTCTTCCCATCACAGATAGCCTTTGTGCTTGGAAATCTGCTGAGACTTTGTCTCATTGGGAATCCAGCTCACACCCTTGGAACTCCGTCATGTGGAGGTCCACTGTAAATGCAAAAATGTACAGGTAGTGGATATTTTTGTCAGGGCACATAGAAAGCCCAATTTTACCTGGGGGGAGGTCAAAATTGGTTTCTATTGCCTAAGCAAAAATATAAACCTGTACCCTCCAAACTTCCCCTCTTGAGTCACTACCATGACAGATCGAGAAGAAAAGTATAACTGATTGCAAAAATGTACAGGTAATTTATATTTTTGCTTAGGCAATAGAAACCAATTTTCACCTTCCCCCCCAGGTAAAATCGGGCTTTTTTCCTACATTCAAAGTATTCATTAGAGAAAACACCGTCTATATAGAACACACAGTATTGCCTATATAGGGAACAATTTAAGGGGGGCTTGGCTTAAATGTTCTGCAATAAATCAGATCTTAACTCTTTTCTTGTACGTCATTCATGGCATCACCATATTGTTTAGGCCACGTTCTTGCATACAATGCAAAGTGCAACTCTCACTTACTTCCCAAACATGGACTTCTTGGTTTTAACTGAGCTGTTTTTTTTCTTTTCTTTTTTTTCAGCGACAGGAATGCGTCGCTGGCCATTCTTTATTGAAGGTCATCAAGTGGGGTTAATCAGGCAAAATGTCTTGGAACAACTCCGCTTTTATCCGCACGTCTTTAGCATTACTACTGAGAAGGTAGTTTTGAATCCGACGCTACGGACGTACGATGATCGAACCAAGGCCATCCATGATGTTCTTCAAGATCTGAGGAGGAAAAACTGCCTCAAATCTCTTCGGGGTTGGCGGAATGAGGTAAGATTTTCACAAAGCTTTTTTTAAAATTTTTTTTAATTATGTGTATTCATCAAAACTGCTCATTCGTCAAAATTAAAGGAACTTGCTAGTACCCGCTACCCTTAACAGCAACAAACGTTCAGACATTGCACATCTACCTCAGTCAGTGGTGGGCACACGGGACACGGTTCAGACAAAACATGGAGAACGTGGAAATCTCAGGGAAGATTGATACAGCGCCGAAATTCGAAGGAAATTTCAGGGGACAAGACATTTTTTGAAAATTGGGGAAATTAGAAAATTGCGCTTGTGTCTGATATGTAAGTTCCAATGAATTAGCCGATTAGAAACACAATCCTATGCTAGAAGCAATTTATATTTTAATGTGTGTTTAACGTTCAAGTATTTTAGACTAGGTATAGGCGTTAATAAAAATTTTGACTTCACGATTATTCCAGTACCTTGACAATTGACATGCAATATTTGCGATTATTGCGATATTTCTAAATATGTGGGCCAAGTTGTTTTAAGTTGATGAATTGGTCTAACAGCACTACTCGCAGTAAGCCTTCTAACTAATAGCCTAGTACTGTTACGACTAGGCCTAGTTAGTGTAGTGTTAATACAAAAATATGAAAAAAACTTATTCTTACTATACACAGGGTGTTCGGAAATTGGTGTCAAATATTTTGAGGGTCCGCTGTGTGATCAAAGATAAGAAGAAAAAGTCCTATAAACATGGGTCCGGAAATGCACCAGTCTTTAGTTACAGCCCCCCCCCCCAGGTTTGGGGTAAACAGTTCTTAAATACCTCGTAATGATTCACCGTTTCCATTCCAAACTCAGGATATGTGCCATATCATACCTGGTATTTCAGTACTTCATAATACAGTATTGGGTCGCACAACTTATCAGAGGGAGAGGTAATTTTCTTATGTGGGGGGGGGGGATCAAACGTGGGGGGAGAGAGGAGTAACTGCTTTGGTCTTGTACTTTAATGAAACAAATTGTAGAAAAAACACATCGTGTGATTGAAAACAATCGAAAGTAGTACTGTACTTTCTTTCATTACGTGTAAAGACCAAGTAGGTTACATCGTTTTTCCAAGTTTGTGCCCCCCCTCCAAAAAAAAAACAACTACTGTACGTACATCTCTGTGGAGAGCACCAAACATTATCAATTAGGTATCCTCGCCATTAAAAGTGAGGGATTTAATGTGTTTGTTTTCTACTCTTCAAGCAAAGAAGCTTAAAACGTAAAAGTTCCCCCACGTTTGATCCCCCCCCCATAAGAAAATCACCTCTCCCTCTGATAAGTTGTGCGACCCAATACTGTATTATGAAGTACTGAAATACCAGGTATGATATGGCACATATCCTGAGTTTGGAATGGAAACGGTGAATCATTACGAGGTACTTAAGAACTGTTTACCCAAACCTGGGGGGGGGGGCTGTAACTAAAGACTGGTGCATTTCCGGACCCATGTTTATAGGACTTTTTCTTCTTATCTTTGATCACACAGCGGACCCTCAAAATATTTGACACCAATTTCCGAACACCCTGTATAATAAAGCACTTTCAAATATTTTAAGTATGTTCGTTGTTTTCATATAATCCACACTCGCAGAAGATCTAAAAAGAGTGTGAACATTTTCCGCACAATTCATGACCTGTTGATGTTGAGATGTGAAAAGGTTGATGTGATCAACAGACAAGCACTTCACGTTATCACATTAGTACTGTTAAAAGCAGCAGAGCAGCAATTTTTCTTACCCATTGTAAGTTCGATGGTTTATTAGAAGTAACATCAGAACGATTGTAGCTAGTGACTTGTGGTTCGCACCATTGGAAAGCTGGCGAAAAAACTATTAAAATCGTGTATTTGAACGTCAAAATTGGTCAATATTTAGCAAAATAATTGACAGTGTTGCGCTCCAATGTGAACCAGACTAAATGAGCTCGAAGTTGCGTTAACACTGTCGCGTGTATTGTATATCGCGATAATATCGAACATACATGCAAAATCTACCAAAGTATCTGGTATCCATAATGTTAAATTGTCTGCTCGGAATGCAAAATTGTCTGATGAAATGTGTGTTTTTGAGTGTAAATGAACAAAAAATGACATGATATGTCGAATTTTGTCTGATGATGGCGATTTTGTTGGGTATCCTAGATACCAGGATATGGTAGATTTTGCGTATATGATATCGAAATATCGCAATATCGCCCAACCCTATTTTAGACATAACTTCAATAAACCAATCTTAGGCTAGTACCAATATCTGTGATGAAAATACGACTAGTCCCATCTGGACTAGTATCTAAATAGCTATTTTCTTCGGTGTTGGATTATTTTCACACTAATATTAATAAAAATATTAGCTACTGTCCGTTTCCCTGACTAAACATTTTGTTAACACCTGGAAATTGCCTTTGGATTCACCTGGAAAACATGGAAATGTCAGGGAAATCGAGAATTAAAAAATTGTCTGAACCCTGTGGGAGGTGGGGGACAAGGGAGCATTGCCTCCTTTTTTTGCCAACTTTCGCAGTAAATCCAAGCAAGCAAAGACATCTGGAGATCTTGCTTAGCTGGTTCTGGTCTGTCGTGGAACGCATGCCAACTCTGCTTTCACCCGAGTTGGCCTTACCAAAAGTTGTACTTTCCTCTCTGGGGATCCCAGCCACCACTGATGTCACTTCTGCCTTGTTCATATCGCATATTGGAACAGTTCATAGTAGGTGTGTATCCTGCGTCATACGGTCTGTTTCAGGCTTTAGAATCAGTATGTGCGTTATGGCACCAATAAAATTGAGGTATTTCATGAGATGTATTACAGATAATACAGGGTGATGCAAAAGTGTGGAGAAACCTACTGCCATTCCAAATATTCTTAGAGGAGAGCCATGAAATACTCATACATATTCTATGGGTCGGGGACACGTAATAATGCTAGTTTACATGGACTTGGAATGGTCCTTCAAGGTCATCACGATGCTACATTTTGAACTATGCGTTGTAGAATAGTGGTGTAAATTGGAAAGTTGTAGAGAACCATAAGCCAATGCCAAGGCGAAAAACAGAATGAAAATCTGACCATTAGGGTAGGTGTTATCCCTCAGACGTGTTAGTCTTAATACCGTCACTGCATGTCTTCAGGGTGTCCAGCAGAGAAGATGCCGTACCAAACAAAAGTTTCGTAGCAGTATGGGATAGAGAGAGACAGGGTTGGCATGGTATTTACCAGGGGTGGTTTTTACCAGGTTTTTACTGCCCCGGGATAAACTACTTCTTCCCAGTTATTGACAAAAATAGGTATATAATGTGTAAAATATAATTATTTTAGTTTTAAAAGCTAAATAGTGTTAAATATAATTAAAAGTGTCTTCAATTCAAAAGATTAGATTTAAAATATGTTTACTGATACAACTTTTACATTAGAAAATTAGCATAATTGTGTGTTATAAGAACAAAAATTATAATTGAAATGCTAAAACTTCTCATAATGACTTTTTATTGACAATTTTTGTGTGAATTGCCATATGGGTTATGGATTAGGACGTAACATGCACGTAGTCTTACAGAAAAAATAAATTTCAAACACCTAGTCACTCTACCATTCGGGATCCAATCGGCCACGCAGCATCCTATAGCAAAACACTAACTTAAAAGTAGTTTCCAAGCCTAGCCTATTTCTCAGCTTTTATGAAAAGTTTCTATGTTGGTAGTTTCACTACATACTGTTAGCCTACTTGAATTTTCGTAACAAATAGAATTACTAAGTACTACTATTAGTGTTAATGAGCAGTTAGGCTCCAAACTTAAAAAAATGCATGTAATAAAAAAATAATTATAAAAAATCACATTTTTCCCACTTAGCTAGTATTTACCAGGTTTTTACAAGTATTTACCAGTGCCCTGTCCAAAACTAGTTTTTCCCGGGAAATTGCCAACCGTGCTTAGAGAGGTTTTTTTTTTTGTTAGTGGGTAAGTGGTTTTCTGAAGCATGCCTATATGTTCAGTTACATTTGAAAGGGGAAGGGGCAGACGGCTGAAAATATTCCTTGAGTGAGGGGAGGGGCAGGACAGATTAATGGCTTCAGGCAATGTTGTTGTTTTACACTAATGTGCTACAATACTCAAATGTTGTAGGCACATTTGTTTGGTAAATCTGTAACTGTTATCTTTTTTTAGTATGAGTGGATATGGATGCAACTCACTTAGTTCAAGTTTTCGGAGATGCAATTATATCCCTTCTGCCTAGTCAAAGACTGGCAAATCGCTCTAAACAATTGTGGATTTTTAAGCAATCTGCTTCTCTTTCGCTTTTGCCTAAATGTTCACAGTTGGATAATAATACTCACTCTCAGTTGCATCAAGAATTTTTGGGTTGGGGTGGAAAATTTGTGATTGAGACCCCTACTGAAACGTCTTAAGATTCATTCCTATTAGTTCTGTTAGAGTTTATAGAGGGTACGTGTGGCACCCTCTGAAAACTCGGATGGAACTAAATAAAACACCTTTCGATGGGGACTTTTTAGAGTTACAAATTCTCCTCCCCAACCCTATAAATTATTGGTTCCATGCACCACCAAAACGGTTAAATTTTACTCCGTAAACTTATGAATTTTTGGTAGTAAGGCTTCTTCATGCTCAAATTTAAAGCCCAATACATGTACACTTAATCTCCCCTTTCGCCTGGTTTACACTATTACAGAGTAGTTAAAAGTAAACAATGCACAATCAGTTTACCAAGTGAAAACATTTTGTTCTTCACTATTTTGTCAGTCCTTTACAAAATAAAGAAATGTTACATGTTACATTAGAAAAATTTTTACGTGAGGAAACTTATCACTATATAACGAATTGGTCTATGAAAGTCGAACGTTAAATCATACTTCATTATAAACAAAATCATTATAATCAGCGGTGTAGGCCAGGTTTGCTACATTCGGTCAAACCTACACGTTAAGGTAAAATGCTGCTGTACATAGGCACAGAATAAAATAGTAGAGATAAACTAGCGCAGAAATGCTAGAGAACTAATGGTGAATTGGCGCAGAAATGCTAGAGAATAAATGGTGAATTGGCGATGGTAGCTCGTGTAACGCTAGAGACGCTGCAGTGATTCTATACAATTTTTTTTATTTAGAAAAAATGCCGCACGAGCTCACTTCTCTCGATAATAAGTGCAGAAGTTACAGACCATTGCTCTTATGAGCTGCTGCATGACTACATCACTGATTAGGTTTAAACTGGAATTCATTTTAATGTGAAAGTTGTAACCTGTGTTGCAAATGAAAATAAATAAATAAATAAAAAAGTACTCTGAAGCTAAATAAGAAAAAAAAGCAACTGGCAACTAAAAAGCAAACAAACCAATCAATGGCGAGTGGCAAAAAATTTTAATTTTTCCTTTAATAATTAATCAGTCTAACTGCTCATAAAGACTTAAAAATGTATGGAAATTGGTAGTTTGCAAACATTTCCCCCCATTAATACCATATAAAGGCTTGTAACATTTTATTGTTTAAAAAATTGTCTATTTTTTCCTGCAGTGTTATAACGTGCGTGTTAATTTCACCGATATCCCCTTCCTGAAGATGGACCGGTCTGCAACATGTAAGTACAAAACGTATTTTCTCACTTTTAAGATTCTAATATATTTTGTTAACAATGATTACTAGATGTCTGGTAGCTGTCTAGTTATCCCAGAAGGTTCGTCCAACTGCATGGCATCCTCTTAGAGGAGATTATTGTAATGTTGTCTCAGGACTTGAGATCAATTACTTCCCTTATGGGATTAGTAAATCAATTGCATTAGGTGATGCTCATTTATATGCATGTCCCACGCAAAGCCTTGTATGTTTTAGCAACACGATATTTAAGACAAATTAGCGGAAGAAGATTAGTAAATGTGCATGTAATTATCTTCTGGGCTGATGCCAAAAGTTTCTGAATGAGAACTTTACATGCTAACATTTTAGATGGTCGAGCAGTTGAGCATAATCTTTAAATCAAAAACAGTTTGGTTCGACTATCCACTTGGAGGCTCTAATATTTGTTTTGAAAGACAACACAAAGTGGGTTGGTTATGGTATCTTGAAATTATGGCGGAGCTGCAGAATAAGGGTGGGAGTACTTATTTATTTGCTACCCATTTAATGTCATGTACCACTAGGACTATTTTGACATCGTAGGATGAATTACCCCAATTAATAAGCCGAATGTAATTAATGTGAATATAGCAAGCAATGAGGGTAAATAATAAACCCAACAATAAAAGTTTAGAATTTAATTAGAACTTCAGAAGACCGAACAACGCTCAGCCGTTTCTTCCTAACTTGAGTCCTCATAACTTGAGTTATTTTTGTAACATTATCCATCTAAATTTATTTAATCATCACGAGTCATGGCAGTTGGAGGGCAAACTGATACAAAACTATAATTCGAGTAACATTGGAAGTACGACTCCATTAGCGAAATTTTAAAATATCTTGTATGTATCAAGCATTTTTTAACTAGCGTAATCATTCTAAACAGACTATTAAGGAAAGGAATGTTTCGGAGACCACCTGTTTGTGTGTTGGTATTTTAATCTTGCCGAGGTGCCTAATTACGTTTTTTTTCTTCATTGTACATATGGCTGACAAGCTCACACATAAAAAAGTTTCTTCTTCGTGGCACGCGAACGAAGAATCCACAACAATAGAATGGTTTTAATCTTCGTATTCCAGCTGCTGAACTTTCTTTTCTACTTAAGGTTTTTTGTGAGCATTTTAATAGTCAAAACAGAAAAATGAAGCAGGCACTTTATGTAAAACGTTGGCTGTGATGATTCATAAACAGCAGCTGCTCAGACAGTCTTAGCATGGTAGATGATACACAACAGAAACTTGAATATTAGTTATTGCGTTACATAGGCATTACACTGAAGTAATATTGCTTTACAGCGGAAGAATCCCAAAGTATCCGTCGTTCCACTACTTAGTAAAACTACGCCCAAAATTAAAAAGCGCAGTAAAAATGCAATGGTATTTTGATTAGCAGTCAACAAAAAAACTTTCATTCAAAGGTGGCTTCATCTACTACTATCATTGTAATGATAACTGTTCGAATTTCTTATAACTATTTTGTTTTTTTAATTGTGTGACATATCGTCATGGCACGGAATTCAGTGTTTCAGTTTTGGTGCATGGTTAATTATACCACACGCCAAGGCTGTTTACCGTGACGGGCGTATCACGTGACTGGGCTAGTCCACTCAAACGGCCAAAGAGCCGCTATTCTCGTTCGTCAGTGGCTAACTCATGATGACAACACGCCAAACAGCCGTGGCTCATGGTAGAGAAGGAAAAAGCTGTGCGTATGCAAGAAGCCACTTGTTATTGTTGAATATTAAAAGTAAATTGTCCAAGATGCACATATGGTAGTGGTTAGTTTTGAGATGTTTTGCTGACCTGTCGTTTTGTTGTTTGTTCTTTCTCTGAAACACAAAAGTTCATATAGAGAAAACTTGGATTGAAACTAGAAATGCAGAGAGAAAGCAACATTCATTAAAATTCATCAAAACCACTTCATTACTCAACACAGGAAAACCATTTGTTAAAATCAAACCCACAAAACTACAAAAAAATAAAATAATAATAATGATAAAAAAGAATTCAAACTTTCTTCTCTAACAACCAAAGTGCCAAAACCCAACATTACTAGCTTAGCTTGACATAGTATACAAGATTCCTTGCTCTGGGTGGAACAGATCAGAAAATGGCCGCCCATGCAAGACGCACCAAAACACTGTAAAGATGGAGGCACTACTAATAAAACGCACATTGCACTTCAGCAGCATTGAAAACAAACACCAGCCACCTGGCATGCCAATTAGCATGTGTAGGCTATGTGTTATGAGTTGCTACAGAACAAGATTACAGAGAGACTATTCATCCAAGCTTGTTGAAAATTGGCAGGTGGGTATGAATGACACTGTGCCCAAGTGTTTTTTTTTTCAAGTGACTGGCACAAACACAAGCTTCAAAATAAAAAAGCTCCAATTCGTTAATAAAAGGGGAAAAGAATTCCTGGTAATGGAAAGGAATTATAACTTTTTCAAATTTTAACGGATTTTGATAAACAAGTACATCATTCAAAACGTCTTTTAGAGAGCTGTCTAACGCTTTTTACTGCTTGTTGATAGAGCAAACCGTTGTCATAATAGCTTCAAAAACGTTTTAAAAGACACTTTCACATGGTTCTAACTTGAATGCCTTCCTTAACAGATCCCAGTTTGACAGGTTAATTTAAACGCAACTCGGATGGATAGGTGTTAAGTTGGCTGTTAGTCCTTCCTGCTCTAAATCACTTTCTTTATGTTATAAACATTTATTATTATTATTACTTACGTAAACCCAATGCATTATTGCAAGCCGCCTAAATTCAAAAATTACTTCCGTCCCCGCCATCCCTGCGAGCCCTTATTCTTCCGTACCAATAGTCCGAAGATCTTTTAAGCAAACTTAACATTATTCTAGTCAACATCATGCTCAAACTCTCTAGTGTGTATAACAGCGGTATTCTTGCTTTTTCTTCTCTTCAGATCACCGTTGTGCTCATCTAATCAACTTTTTTAAGCACAGTTTTAAAGTGAATTACCACAAGAATGGAGAGTTCTGGGCTGATACAGATATGATTAATGCTTGACGTACCAATGTGTAATAAATAGTTAAAAACAGTGGGTATAGCAAAGCCCAGTTAGACAGTGGCTGGGGAGTATTCGGTGGGTAAGAGTGACGAAGAAAGGTTACCATTCGTGGTTCTTCAGTTTTTTTAGGCATATTTGTGATAAACTGAAAGAGGTGTTTAAAGGAAAACCTAGATGTCATTTCATTCCATTGAGAAAGTTGGTGATGGATTGAATTTTAACAAGGTTGACAATGAATGATCAAAAAGGTGGCTTGTGCACTAAATTAGATGTAATGATAGTGTTAGTCTATGTTGGAAAGACAGCTCATTACTCATTGACAAGCGGTAAGACGAGCAGTGCTGTTGTTAGAGCACATTACAGAATTTGAGCATGTTACGTATTGAAATACAGTAAATTATGACCAAACGCCCCAAAAAAAACATTGCCTTAGGTCAAAGTTGTGAAAATGGTGAAGTTGATGCCTACCCTTTAGATCATCGTTTTTCTGGTGCAAAATAAATTAAAGATAGTGGGGAAAACGAATGCACGCCCTGGTTACTATGCTTTCTGGGGCCCTTCTCCCTCTATGGAGTAATGGTGGATTCTTCCTTTGCCTACTTGCACCTGCAGGAAGGCTCTCTCCTTCAATATACAGTCCTCTCTCTCTTCCTCTCTCTTCATGCAATTAAAAGAATGTGATAGGTGCCTAGAAGTAAGGTTAGAAAATGGATTGTTGGATTTAATGCCCTCCCTCACTTTTTGTCAAATCAATTGTATAAGCTTATGAGTGTAAAACACACGATTTGTAATGTAAGTTTACTGGAAAGATCTTTGTAAGATTGATACAAAAGGTCGGTTTTGGAGGGTTTGGGATCAATACATTTCAAAGGAACGCCTTGTATGGAAAATATTTTCCTTTTCATTCTCTAATACTATTAGCCTATTGAATTTAACATTTATTTTATTTTTAAATGTTATTACTAATTGGGGCTTAATGCTTATTTGTTTATGATTTTTAGATTTTGTTGCAAAACTATTTTTATTACTGTTTTATTTAGTTTATTTAAAATTATTTTACTTCTTCGCCTGTTGGTTGATCTAGGGTCTTCGTCGTGTGGTGGTCGTGGTGCTATCCACTCAATTATGCTTTGCTATAGGCCCTCATAACTTTCCATTGTGGGATTGGGTATTTTTCCTTCTTGTGGAAGGTTTTTATAGTGGTCATCAAAGCGTTAATCCAATTCAAGAGAAGGCTGTTAGTAATTCTTAAATAATCCATTTTGTTGAAGCTGCTGTGCCAATAATTGAGGAGTCGATCATGTGGCTCTTGAATCCAAGTCAACATGTGCCGAGTTAGGTACAGTTGATACCGTCCCTATATTCTCTATCGCTTAAAATATGTTTTGTAGAACATAATATATCCACCCATGTACATCTTTACAGCTGCTGTACCACATAGTTTCCTTGGCAGGCACTGAGTTTTTGTCATTTTTTTGGTCCTTTGTTAATTTTTTTCAGTTGTGTGTTTGCCAAATTCCCAATTGATAAGAGATCACAGGATGAATTTGTACCTAAAACTTGATCACTTTTGGTCCTACTTCTCCGATTTGACATCAGTTTTTATTGGATGCCAAAAATAATTTACCCCTTTTAACATTGGCAAGGTAGATGAAAACTGCTTTCTTTAGTCTTTATAACGGCAATTGGCCGTTGCTCAGGGCAGAAAGGTGATGTGGCAAGAATCCAGACGGACGCCGTCATCGGAAATGCTGACGTCGTTGCCAATTTGAAGTCTCTTTCCCACGGAAAGATTTTCTACACCCACAAAGCATGAGTGAAAAGCAGCAAAGCCCTTGGCACACTGAATTGATTGTCAGACTGGCATGCAAGGCATCATGTAGCAAAGGAGTTTATTGATCTTCAGTCCAGTCGCCTTCCTATAACGAAGTCACGCTTGTGCATGCATTGCTGAAAGAACAAAAGCAATTTGCCACGTAAACCTTTTAAACTCATTACACGCGCTAATGTTTAGTTGATGACTCTTCGATGGCCTTGCGTGATTGGCTGGCTTTGGTCTGTTGTCACTTGTCTTTAAACAGTCTGCAACTTAAACGGAGCCAACTTTTTTTTTCAATTCTTCCGGCGAGTTCGTTGCGTCTGGAGCAGAAATGTGGGTGAAATAAATCAGTGAAGATTGATTGTAGATCTTAAAGTGTAATATTGTATGTTTAAATTATGTATTGTGGATTAATGTTTGATGCTAATATTTTGAGCTTGTGTTGAGGTGCTTACAGTGCCAAAATCGTGGAGAAAATTTTAAAAAATCAAACAACTTGTCTTTTCTCATTCGTACTGAACAGGTTTGCTAGCTTGCTATATCGGGTCGTAACTAAAGTGTTACGATCCGATATCCCGTGAATGGCTAATGAGAGAATAATAATGATAGAAATTGATGGGTTCGGTGGGGGACGTTTACACGAGTAAAAAGGAATGACCTTGAATTAATATTTCAAGGTCATCCTCTTGCTATCTTCCAAACGAGATACGATACGGCAAAAAGGTAAATTAGAAATTTGGACGCAAGGAGACAATATGACCAACCAAAAAAAAAAAAAACAGATTCAAAATCGTATAATAAATAAAACAGTTACGATGATGTTTAAAAGCTAACTCTGAACATGCTGGCTGCACTGTAGTGAAGCCAACTGCCGAGAAGTTGGCTTTTCTACAGTGCAGCCGGCATGTTCAGAGTTTAGCTTTTAAACATCATCATAACTGTTTTATTTATTATACGATTTTTAATCAGTTTTTTTGTGGTTGGTCATATTGTCTCCTTGCGTCCAACTTTCTAATTTACGTTTTTGCCGTATCTTTAGAAGATAGCACGAGGATGACCTTGAAATATCAACTCAAGGTAATCCTTTTTTCTCGTGTAAATGACCCCCCATCACACCCATCATTTCATTTCTATCATTATTATTCTTTCACTAGAGTTACCCACGAAGTGATGCATCCCAGGGTATTACCTATCCAGGGACCCCTGGCATCCCAGGACAGTGATGCCAGGGATAACAACCAACAGATAGCTTGGTCACATTTATGCTGGGTTAGCCATTCACATGATATCGGGTCACACTTTAGCTGGATCACCCTGTATACTGGTGTTGTCGTAGAGTTTTTATCAGTCTAGTTTTTGCTTCGTATTTGCATTGATTGTATTTAATAAGAAGTGTTTCTATTGACTATGAATTTTATCTCGCTCAATCGGCACACCCCGTTTACAAGAAACACTGAGTTATTCATTATAACATACAAATAATAAGTCAGCTTAGTTGTTGAATACTCATTTCCGACTGTTCAACTGCATCCTCTTTGATAATTTTGAGTTAACTATTAATAAATTTTTTCAACTTTTCTTTCATTTTTCTTTGTTTATATTCCCCTGTAAGCCTGTGGATCGGTCGACAAGGGTCCCCACTGTGCCAATGTAACTTGTTAGGGCACCTACGCAAAACGTTGAACTATTCTCATTCAACGAATATCTCTGTACGTTTTAAGCTACTTTAGTTCGGGAGATGTAGGAAACACACACGTAAAAGCACAAATTAAGTCATGTAAATAGTATAGGCAAGCCACATTGTTTGCTGTACTTGTTCTGTTGGCATTATCTTGCTTCGCTCGAGGATATACTGCTGACAGCCATTC
This sequence comes from Lithobius niger, assembly GCA_023313725.1. NCBI lineage: Eukaryota > Metazoa > Arthropoda > Chilopoda > Lithobiomorpha > Lithobiidae > Lithobius > Lithobius niger. Next base: position 99,587 of record JAHWFP010073462.1, on the reverse strand, counting down.
CACACCATGAAACAGTGCCCCATGAATTAGATACAATTCCTCCATTGGTGTCTCCTCACTGCACACTGTTCAGCCTCAGCGGCTCTCTATCTCTCACCCCCATCCTCCCAATACGGCAGATAAATAGGATGAAGAAACATGAACAGGTTCCTTAATAACCAAAACCCAAAATATTCACCTATTTTTATTTTTAGCTTTTGTCCATTTGTCTATTTCAGCTATTATAAAATGGACGAAGGCAAAACTAAAGAAGGATAAGTTAAATGCAAAAAACCAGTAAGTGCTCCGTTTTGCAAACAAATTAAATTGCTAAACGTGGGCAGACTCGAATCGTGGTTGTCTATGCCTTTCATGTAGCTCTTTTTATGAATCTAGTTTGGCGATCCTTCTTACATCTGCCATATGTTAGTGGGAAAGAGATTTTTATTGTGGCTATTAAAAAACCAGTTAATAGTAATAACAGCTGATGGGTGATGCCCCGAGTATTGGCAGAAGACTCCTGTTGTGGACAAAATTGATTAATTAAATTAAAGTGCTTGCTAGGTTCCCTCTCCCCCCTCCCCCCCCCCCCCAAGAAACGATAACTTTTTTAGCTTCAAGAAGTATGTTGCATGCTCATTAACCTAAAACTTAGACATTGTGCTTTTTAATAAATGCAAATTATTCCTTTAAAAAATTTGATTTGCCAACATTTTTGGGAAATGTTGCCTTTATCTACCAACTACAGATTTGGAACTTAACCCTTCATGATTGTGGAAGCTCTTATTTAAATGTTTTTAAACAATTTGTTGGGAGATTGCTGTTGCTTTGCCATGCTAATGTTTGCTGCATAACCCCAGTCCCATTTTTTAGCAATCAAGTATATGTAACTTAGCCATTTGAATCTTGATAACCTATGACAACTTTTTTGTGACTCACATCCTCTTACGTATATATGAGAGCTGTTGTTTCCTTTTTCTTACTTAACCTTTGTTGGAAAGCTATAGTTTCCGTGAATGGATTTTTGAAGTGGCACACGTTTCCTAACACTTCAAAGCAACCTACACAAATGTCAATCAATTCAGTGCTCGCTACATTGCCAGTATACTTTAGAAGTAACTCACCATTTTCAATTTTTCCCTCACAACGTATTGTAGCAAATTAATTTGTGTGGCAGAATTTCGCGGTTTTTAAATATTTTCTATTCCTGTAATCTCTAAAAACCGGCAACTAGCACTTACAGTGGTTCTCTCTCAACATTATCGAACTCCAGAAATTCATATCTAAACCAACTTAGAGGAAGAACTATTTACACAGTTCGACTAATTTTCGATGAACTCTCACCCGTTGACAGGGACGTGCACAGGCCCTCGAGACGGCAGGGGCCAACTATTTTCTGGGGACTTTTTTTTTTTGGTGTTTTAATCTCTTTATACCCCACTTTTGTGGGAGTTTAACAATTTCTACCCATCTTTGCACTACTTTCTTAGCCGTTATTGTCCTTTTTTAGGCTCTTTTGCACCACCTCTCCACCGAAAAAGGGCACTTTTTTCAGGAAAAATGGGGCACTTTGCCGTTAGGGCAGGGGCTCGGGGGGGCGCCCCCCCCCCCCCGTATTCACGTCCCTAGAAATAAATTTTATTTCCTGAAGGACTATCTTCTGTGTTAAAGTGAGCGAAAGTCGAAAGATGCAAGGAAATACTTCCTTTTGTGTTGATAATGTTGACAATGCGTTTTACAGTAGTCATGGAAATGTTATTTTCAGTAAACTTTTAGTTGCACAAAAAAATCAAGTGTAAGTGTGTAAATAGTTCTTCTAAGGTGGTTTACGTGTGAATTTTCTTCTTACATTAAGTAATGTTCAAAACTTAACTGGCTCGTCTTCACAAGCATTAGTTTGCTTCAGATCATGTGAAGCCTTAGATCACATAATTCTCTTTCTGAAAGAAAACTCCAGTATCAAAACCGAAATGTTGGCCGCATATCGCCTACAATTCTGTATGCAACAGTGCAGACTGTTCGCTTCTAGCTATAGTAAGGTTGTTGAAGCGCCAAGCTTCGTTTCAAGTTTTCGGCTTGGTGATTAGAACTAAAATTGACATCCCCAATTATCGATGGCGAGTGGCGGCCGACATTGCTGCAGGTTATCTACCTTCAAGGATTTCAGCCATTGTATTGCAGAAATTTCAGAAGCTATATTCTTCTTTCTGTCTCATTTGTCAAAGACTAAGATGGATCATTCTGCACCAAAGTTGTTTTAAAAAAAATCAATTTTGTAGGCTTTACGTGATCTGAAGCAAACTAATGCTCGTGAAGACAAGCCAGTTAAGTTTTGCACGTTACTTAATGTTTCACAAGTAAAAAATTCACAAGTAAAAAATAAAAAAAAAGAAGTAAAGTATAAATACCCTAGTCTATAGCAATACGATTTTAAATGATATTACGTCAAGGAGTCCTAGACTTCTGATTGTATACGTACCTTCACCTTACAGGAGGTCTGGTTTTAGCAGTTAAGAAATTGTCAAACTAGTGTGTTTTGTATCGAACTCCAGTTAGCACAGCCAAGTTACACGTAAATGTACCCGAGTGGCTAGGACAGGTTATGTTAATAAGTAAGATTTTCATTGGAATAGAGTGGTGGTGTTTTGAGTGTTAATGAAAAATATCATTAATTAGTATTCAGTTTTAAAAAAAATGATGTAAATCACTAAAATCTGATTTAAATCAAACAAATTAGTAAGCTTTTATTTTTTCAAAAAATCATAGATTTCTCCAACCTTGCTTGATGGAATAGTTTAAAACAGATTATAACAGAATATTCTACACAAAGATCCTTTGTGTGAATCCCTGTATGCCTATTGTTTGTTTTTAATGCTAAGTACTGAACAGTACTCTTCACGTTGCTGAACCCTTGCCTTTTTTCATTGCTACTGTCAGAGAATGAAAGTTCTTGCCTTTTTTATTGCTACCGTGCAAACTTGAGCGATTGTAACAGTACAAAAACTACTGTAACAACAGAAACATGTTACTTATTGCCCGGTAAATTTCCAACGGCTCTTCTGATCAACTTCGTCTGTGGTTTTCGGACTTGCCCCAAAATTCTCGATCATTCACGTTACTCTCAACTCTTTACAACAATGCTTATGCAGCTGCAACAATGTGATTATTGTTTTTTCATAGTTCGAATGATTTTATCTCCAAGAGCATGCCACCCGAAAAAAATGTCTAGTAAGCCTTAAAGAAATTCGGAGAAAATTTTGTTCTTCTAACACATTTCTCCAATTTTTAATGCCACAAATTCGGGAGAAGGTTATACTTACAAATAATAAAGAAATGAACACACTGAACATTTTAATGATGTGGATTCTACTTTGTTCGTTTGCCTTAATTATGTATCCATCCATCCATCCCTCTTCCTGCCAAACGTGAAGCATGCTTCGATTCATCTCCACCACCCTTTCCGCTCTGAGAGCAACATACATGACGATTGTTTTTATAAATCCGTACAAAAATTAAAAAATTGCTTGTTACCAGGGCGATTTAGCCTGTAACAAGGGCGCTGTCAGAATAGATTCTGTTCGTAATCTCTTAGCAAAGTTACTGAAATAGAAGTGAAGTTTCTTCATACAAAACAGAACGTTCATTATTTTCCCACACCAAAGCATACTAATGTGCCACAGTAGGGACTAGTTAATTATAATCTGCTTGACATGTTTCCGTTTACTATTATAAATCACAAGCATGTCGTAATTAGTTGGTGGTTATGACCAAGGTTAAACATATTGACTTTGATGAAAAAAACATAGCTGCAGGTCACAGTTTATTAAAAAGTCGATAACTTGGCTTCGTAAACCTTGGGCTGTTCTGATGCCGTTCCAGTTTTTAGCAAAATGCCTAGTAACATTTCTACCCCGTCATATTTATTAACTCAAACCTAACATTTTTATTACCAACATAATTATAAATAGTTTTAAAAATATAAATAAAATTGTTCATGCTGGTTTCTGGCCCCGGAGTTAAATTGTCTACCCGATGTGACGGTGAATCGCATTCAAATGATCTGGAGAAAAAGAGTCGTCGTCGTCTTCTTCTTCTGCGTACCACTTATTGGAGGAGTTCCACACGTGACTACCACTTACCATAGCGGGAAGATGGACGGTGCATTGAATTTCGACACGCGTGGAGGCTTTACTGCTCTAAATTCTTGCGCTTGTCTCGCTACTTGTTGAGTGATGTATACTGTACTATTTTATGACGTTTATAAGTTGTTGTTATTGTATGTTAGGTAGGTTGCCTTGGCAGAAGCAGATTGTGAGTTTCATGTGTAGGAACGAATTTCGTGTGGCCATTTCCGGCAGAACAATGTTTTACACAGATGGCAGTTGCTCACGTGGTCTCATCTGCCTATCTCAATGTAGTTTTTTGTCTCACTTATCAACGTTATCACTAAACTTAAAAACAACTTCTAGACACGTTTTCATTCAAAGTTGGTATCGGTACTCCTGCTACTAGTACTGATCTGTTACATTTCAAACAAATCAACCAGGTTTGAAATTCAGCAAACATGCAAATGAAGCAAAGCATGCAAATGTTTCTTCGTTTTTTAAGCTCCTACAATGGAAAAATATAATCTTTATTTACTTGTAACGCCAAAATCTAAATGTTTTTAACCTACTTCATACATCAATTTCGGTAGGAGATGCTATGTAGATGCAGTGCTGCCACCAGCAGAAATATTCCGAGAGGCCTGGAGGAGTGGTGTTAGCTCTCCAGTGGGATCCGGGGTTGCCCCAGAAAATAAAGCAGTTTATGGTATGTCACTGCCATATCCGGGTTGTGGAGCATTCTTTTTCACATATTTGTGACGCGACCAACATTTATTCAGCATTATGACACGTTTGTAAAAATGCATGAAGCACTTCCATAAGCTTATCACTTCTTTTTAAGCAAATGCTAGTACTAAACATTTTACTAGGGGTCAAGTGCTAGTATTTAACACAAGTAGCCAAAGTTACATTTTTAGGTATTCACACTGCCCAATGTTAAGTGTAACCATTTTTTTTTAATGTTGTGTAGTTTTTTTTTGAAAAATGTGTAACACAACCATGTTTGATTTCAATTGTCATTGGATTCCATAAGGAATTACAGGAACATTATCAACATAAAAGAAAAGTCCTCACCTAATTACAAGCATGACCTCAATAAAGCCTCGAATAGGTGCAGGTGGTTTAACCTATGTATGCTATTGTTTGATACACGAACAAGCTCATAAACCTAATTTGATCATCGAAAAATAAAACTGAAGTGGTGTCAAACAATAAAGAAATTGCAGTTAGTGTAATAAAAGGTTTGGCTTCGTTTTACTTATTCAACTTTTATAATTATGCATATGGTTCAGCCGACGATAACGACTGCTCACAGGGTTGATCAGTTTTAAACAAGCGTTAGTACTGGGGTGATTGCTCAAGGAAGTACGATGTTTAGGTTTACTATGAAAATATGTGCAGTATATTGCTTACATCACTATGATCCTGGAAGAAAGTGGAGGATTGTTTTTTTTATTCCAGTATGATTTTTGATTAATTATCATTGTTGGTAACTGTTGGCATTCGCAAGGAAAAGCGGGATGTAAACCTACATCATGGAATTTTTGTCAATTGTCAGGTCTGTGCAACCACCGAAGGCTAAAAGAGGATGGGATGGGGAGGGGGGGGGGGGGGGAACAGTTGCCAATAAATTGAAACTAAAATCCACGCAATCTACGGTGTACAACAGAAAGCCAAATCAAATTTAATTGTGCATAATGTTTTTAATGCAGCTGCATTTCATTTAATTATAATTTAGTCCACTTTATTTTTACACTTTATTTCGTTAACTGACGTACTTAAACACCAAACGGCCAATTAGGACCCGGATGACATTTAAATTAGTAAAAGTTCCAGATCTAATCCAACTAAGTGAGTGCTGATTTCAAAACCAACCATAAACCAACCCATCGTCAACATGGGCTAGAAATGTGCCATGCCACATTACACGCCGCCGCTGGCCGAAAATCAAATGCCACGTTGGTGCCACTGATCAGGTTGCTCCTGCTGCCGAATGGTTTTAACAATTGCAGTACAAAGTGACATTACAACATCCGAAATAGAGGAAAAAATTGGCCAATGAATAACCAAATGGTCGCCAGTTACACTTGATTTTTACGACAGTCAAACATTCGTTCTATAGTGATTACAGATAGTACATGATTTTCAATAAAGAGAAAATTCCGAGGGTACTGTATGGGAACGCCTCCAAAAATCACTGCTGTTCTCTGAACACTAACGAGCTGATTTTTGGCACTGCCGCCATGAAAATCGCTCTTCGCTGCCGTCAAAAAATATCTTAACGCTGTACATCTCTATAACATGCCATCACCTCACGAAACCAGCTCTGGCTGAGAGGTCGTGGGACAATTTGGTATGACCTAGTGTTCATTCGGCCAATTGTGCACTACGTAGTTCTTTAGTAAGCATGAAATTCCATAAAACCACGGACGTATTCTGTAAGGAAAGTAGAAAATCTGATAAATGGGCCACAAAATGCAATTTATGAACTGGATGCGAAAAGTACGACAAACGACTTCACCGTTACCGCAAAACAAACTTAAATTGTAAAAATGCCGAATTTGTTAATACATAGCTCTTTTCCACCTAACTAAGTATCTGACTTTATTTATTGGACTTCTACACTTTTTCTCAAAGTTACCAACAATTATTTACACTCCTTGTAACTTTAACCATTTCGTTTCCGTATCAACTTCAGTAATACAACCAAGTTTGGTTGCAACGAAAACCCATATCGACTGCACGGCAAACAAAAGAGTTTAAAATTTAAAATGCAGTGAGTCTCCTACAATCCCAAATTCTTTTTCATTTCATTAGGGATTGCTGGATTGCCTTAACTTAACGGAAAATTGCCAGTTATTAAAACTGCATGCTACGTTTTAATTGTTACTCTTCCATACGCACATCGATAAAGAAAACCCTCATTTTATAAAAAAAAACAAATTTGCCATCGAAATGGCCATTTCTGGTTCATTAAAGAAAAATCAAAAACTAGAAGTGTGCTAATTGGAACATTCTTGGATGTAACCACCCTTCAGGTTTACTGAATTTCGTGCTTCTTTAAAGAGTTATGCCTATCACAAAATTTGTGAGGTTCTCTTTATTAGGTCTCGTGTGGCCATGCAGGATCTTATTAGAACCTTTGGTTCAAAAGTTCCAAAAGTCTGGGGTTCTGAAGAGGAGGAGACTTTTTGTTTCATGCCTCAATTTCATCTTGTCTCAACACGCAGTCTCTTTGGCTCTTCTCGGCACAGTCAACTCTTCTCGTCTCGACACGTAGTAGTAACCTTGGCTCATCTCGACACTTAGTCACCGCAGCTCGTCTCGACACGTAGTCACTTCAGCTTGTCTGGGCTTGTCAGTAGTCGTGGTGAGCTCAGCTCCCGTTGTCTTGATAAACCTTGTCTGTTTCCGGAATTGTTGACATTAATTTTTAAATACGTCATGTAGACTTTTTCGTTACGAAATGATGGCTTAGGCATGTGACAAAGATTACAAAAAAAGTAAAAGGAAACGACTTTCTTTTTGGAGACGACATATTTTTTTATTAATAATATAATGTTGGTCTCAAGGCCCAGCATGATTTAGGGGAGGAGGGGGATTGCTGAACCCCGTGATCCACTTTTTAATAGTGAAAAACAGTTACGTGGTACGGTCTACACTGCTCTTTTTCCTTTTCGCTCCTGAATGTTAGTTTCGTTGGATAGAGTTTAAAGGTACATCCGGCCTGCCTTATAACATTCCACCTGCCTTATAACATTCCACCTGCCTATGACAGCCACACACAGATCGCCACCCGCGCATGTTACTATTGACAAGGTCAACTGAGATAGTAATTGTCCTCGCAGCGAAGAACACAGCTTACTGTCTCAGTTGGCATTGCGCCTAATAGATGGAACCAGCAGAACGCATTAATTGTGCCTTCACAAACCAGAATGATGTTTGTATTTTAAAATCACACTTTATAATTTTTAGGTTAGTATATTATAATTTTTCTTCGGCGATATACAGGCATAAATAATTTTAATTTTTACCACATTAGTCTTTTAGATTTTTTATCTCTTAATTATTGGCAAATGTTTAAAAATTAGTACATGCACACACACACACACACAGTTGAAATGTCAAGGTTATTGTAAGCGCGTAGAGGGTCATATACGTGCAGGATGCAGTAAATATAGTTCCCAATTATTCAACAGAAAATCTCCTAGACGCCACATTTTAAAACGGATTTTTAGCAAGGGATTGACTAACAGTAAGTAAATAGTACTTTGGGGCCGTACTTGATGTGGAGGATCGAGAAAAATCACCACTCTGGATCTCCTTCTGCCCATTGCACCCCAATACTTAACTTCAACTGTTAAATATTGGTGATTTATTAATTAATTTAAGCGCTTACTGTGGTGCATTTTTGCGTTGAGTCTTGCCGCAATTTAACGTGGCCGTCAATATCTTCATTGGCCTTATTGCTAATTCCTCGACATCTTCTCGACAGAACCCATGAAAAAAATATTGCATATTTCCTGACAGCCCTACAGTAAAAGTAATGGAGAGGGTGACGATAACCAATTCTTCTTGCTCTTTGCCTTTGCTTTTCCTGTCTCCAAGGATGGGAAGCTTTGTATCTAGTGCTGTATTTGCATGTTATGTAATATGTAAACCTAACTAGCTCTTCGGCTTTGCATGCATTTAGGTTATTGGCTCACCTCGTGTGCAAGCGGCTGAAACTATCTACTATGTTTTCTTACTCGTGTGCCAACCATTCAACTATGTTTTCTATTAAACGTACGAACAGGCACTATGCTTTTTCTCATGTGCTTACCATACAACAGTTCTTTCCCTCTTCATGTGAGGGAAAGCGCTTTGACTATGCTTTCACTACGCTTTCCCTCCTCACAAGCCAGCAATTCAACTATGCTTTCCCTTCTCATGTGCCAACCATTCAACTACTTTCCTTTCTACTTGCCAACGGTTCAACTGTGGTTTCCCTCTTCAGAACCCAATCATTCAACTAAGCTTTCCTTTTCATATGTGCCAAACATTCAACTACACCGTCCCTCCTCACAAATCAACAATTCAACCAAACTTTCCCTCCCCACATGCCAACCATTCAACTTACGCTTTCTCTCCTCATGGATCAATCATTCAACTATGCTTTCCCTCATAAACCAGCCATCAACTATGCATTCCCTCCTCACATGCCAATAATTCAACTATTCTTTCCCTTACAAAACGACTATCCAACTATGCTTTTCTCACAAGCCAGCCAAGCAGCCATTCAACTACGCTTTCACTTCTCAAGTGCCCACCATTCAAGTACGCTTTCCCTCCTTACATGCGAGGCATTCAACTATGCATTCCCTCCGTACATGCTGACCACTCAATACACTTTCCGCTCTCTTGTCAACTGTTCAATTATGCTTTTCCCCCTCACAAACGAACTATTCAACTACGCTTTTCCTCCTCACAAGCCAACCATTCAACTACTCTTTTCTTTCACACGACAACCATTCAACTATGCTTTCCCTTCTTACATGCCAACCATTCAACTACGCTTTCCGTCCTCACAAACCAACCATTCAACTGCTCTTTCTCTCTCACATGACAACCATTTAACTATGCTTTTACTTCTCACAAGCCAGCCATTCAACTATGCTTTTCCTCCTTACATTTTAACCATTCAACTATACTTACCCCTCACTTGCCAACTGTTCAATTCTGCTTTCCCTCCTCACAAACTAACCACTCAACCGTGCTTTCACTTTGCTTTCACTTCTCATGAGCCACCCATTCAGCTATACTTACCCCCCCCCCCCAACCAACCAACCATCAACAGTCCTATGCTTTGCCTTCGCACGTGCTAGCCATTTGACTAAGCTTTCACTTCTCACGTGCAACTCATTCAACTAGGCTTTCCCTCCTCACATGTCAATAATTCAGCTATTCTTTCCCTTACAAAACAATTATTCAACTATGCTTTTCTCACAAGCCAGCCATTCAACTACACTTTCGCTACTCAAGTGCCTACCATTCAACTATACTTTCCCTTCTCATGTGAAAACTGCTCAACTACATTTGCTACCTTAATGTTCCCACCGTTCAACTTCACTTTACCTCTCAACTTTACCATTCAACTATACTTTCATGCCCACCGTTCAACTACTTTTTACCCTCCACCCATGTGAACGTACCACAATTATTCAACTACTCTTTCCCTCCACCCATGTGAAGTATTTAATGTGTTTTCCGTAGTAATGAAAGACCCATGTTAATCGCCAGTATGAGCGAGGTAGTGCTGCAGTCTGAACATTAGATCAGCAAATTGCAGGCAAGTTTGGGCTTACTGTCAAAACGAAATGTGGCATAGGGGGGGGGGGGGGCGGCCTAGGACACGTGAGTGAAGCAAAGGAAATGAGTAACAACTAATTTAACTGTAAATTTGGCATTAAGAAAACCTTGTGTTGTGCTGTCCTGTTATGTAAGTATTATAGCAGTAATGCTGTATATTGTTTTTACAGGCCTGTTTGGCATTAAGCAGTACGGAGTGGAGATTAACGGGTATGTGAAGGACCCCGAGCAAGGAATGTCTATCTGGATTCAACGGAGGGCATACACCAAACAAACTTGGCCAGGAAAGCTAGACAATATGGTAAACACAAAATTAGCATTTAATAATAAAAGCTCAGTGCCGAATGCTGTGGGGGTGAGGGGTAGGACTCACTACATGTCGTGGGTATACCGTCTTGTAGTGCTACTGCTTCTCATGCTGGAGGTACCAGGGGCTGATGTTCCAGATTCCTTTCTTTAAACATTCCTCTTTTTCTCCGTTTTTTGAACCTTTTTTTTCTTCCCCCCCCCCCCCCCCCAATTTTCCCTTAAAGCCAATTTGGAGTACACTACAGCTCAACACTGCATTTGAGAATGTTACAAAATCGTGTCGCAAAGGCAAACATCTACTAGGTAATTAATACCAGTCCAGACGTCCACAATTTTTTTCGTTGATGTTATGTGCAGTGGAAGACTGACCAAGAAGTTATTAGGAATTTCCGTATTCCGCATAATTTGCGAGACACTGGAGGTTTACAAGTAAAAGATATTACGGAAAACCACCTTCAATTCATTAGACTGACTATTGGAAGCTGTGGAAGGAGAAACTTGCTGGAAACAAATAAAAACAAACAACTGCCTTTTGGCAGGCATGTTGTGTCATCAGCAAAACTTGTTCACCAGCCAGAGATGGCAGCACTAGGCAGGTTGGTTGTGTGATCGTGCTCCAGGTTTTCAACAGGTCAATGCCAACCTGAAGTAATTGGTTAACACTTCACTGCCAGTGTTAGCGTCTTCCTACACTCCATATTAGTAGATGACGGTCAAAACGTATGAAAAAGTAAGGCAGATTCAGAGTTCATAATTATGTAGAAAACCAATAGCTGTCTTTATCACTTCTCCTTACTTTGTTCTATCCTGCTTTCAAAAAAATCTGTAAAGCCCATTGTGTGGTCTCTGAATAACTCCCCCCCCCCCCTCCAACCCCTGCTTCCCCTCCCTTGGAACCCCTGGTGTTTGGTCTTCTTAGGGAAGTAAATACCGTTTTCAATGGAGGGTAAGCTTTTATTCTCAGTGTGGCTGAATTGCCTGTTTCTCCGTTCTAATACCAAGCGCGAGAAGACCGCAACAACGACCGTTTATGCAGTGATTATTACTCAACGTACTTTGGAACCATTCAACTCGGCTGTAATAGCCAGCATTATTGAAGCAATGTTTTATTGTTACTCATTGTTACAGAGCACATCAGCTCACATTGCCGGCCGCTCGTCCTTTTTCTTAGCTACTGTGCCAAGAATGAACCCACTCGCCCTCTTTCATTGCTAACGCCTTCTCATTGTTTATTTAAATTTTCATTGGCTGTTTTGTCATTGTTTAGTTACCGTGAGCCGTTTTCATTGGTTGTCTTAATGATGAGTTTGCTGTGTGCATCTCATCCCAATCTTAGCGTATTATATACAGCTGGAGAAAAAAAAAACAATACCAGCTGCCTGCTGTGTAACACGCACCATATTAAAAGTATTAGTTACATGAAGGCTTAATTAGTCACTGTGTTATTTATATATTTGTGCCATATGTCAAACTAAAATATCATTCTGGTAATGTAGGCCAAAGTACTGCGAGATCATTAACGTGTGCTTTCTTAAATTTTTAGCATATGATGTAATCATTTTAGCTACAATATTTATGTTTACTAGGCATATCTTGTTGTATTGGTATAATATTGACTGCTCTTTGAATCAGAAAGTATAAGCCCACTTTCAAGAAATTTGACACTCTCAATCTGTTTTGGTTGATCTAAGCAAGATTGTTTTCGTATGCTCTAAAACTTTTAATAATTAACAGTTAAGGGTGTATTGCTGGTTTTAAGTTACCAAAGTTGTGTTGATTATTTGTTTAGGTGAGTGGTGGTGTATCTGTGGGGCAAAGTGTAATGGAAACTGTACGGAAAGAAGCCCAAGAGGAAGCCTCCATTCCAGAATACCTTTTGGAGCGGATCCAGCCAGCTGGAACTGTGACGTGAGTCAATCCAGAAAGTTTTTGGCGCTGTCTTGTAGAACCATGAAAACGTCTTGATACCTTCTGTGTCGCTTCACGGATGTAGTTCTTTTTCTGAACGTGTGTTAGGGGTACCTAATTACTTTTCTTGTAATTTTTAAGTTGTTGTTTTAATATTTGTTATTTTTCTGAGTAGTCAGTCATCAACTGAAGCTTGTGTAGGCAAACTGTAATATAATCTAAGTTTTCAAACTTGACTGTGGAAAACACAGTAGCAACTAGCAACCTTAAACAACTTTAAGCTGATAAACGGTTCTGAAGTGGGTTGGAGTGGGGAAATGCAAACAACGCATTCTATGCTTTTCTTGTCATGTTAATAAACTGGACGGAAAGCCAAACTGCTTTGATTCACTATGCTGACTAGGTGGGCCGTGTCAGTATGGCTCAGCAGTTGGGCTTCGGCCTTTGGTCTCAAAGGTTGTTAATTCTCACTCAGGCAGTGTGACATTTAAGTTCAAAGGGCAATGTAAATAGGTTTGCATGTGTCTTTAGTTATGTATTTATTTCTTGTCATTTGTCATAGCAGATAATGATTGGATTAAATCCAAAATGTCGTATTAGTTTTTGTTATTCACTCGGTACTTAAACGTACAGATTGTGCTAACGGGCCACTTCGTGAAAACTTCTAAGCATGTTACCAGCAGTTTTGCAGCCAGTCTATAAGCTGTTTGGCAAGGCAGGGGTGCAGAAAATTCTTACTAGACAAAATTTCCCACAAATGTTTCATACAGATTTTTCAAATTTCCACAGCATTTCACTGTGTAGGCAATCCATGTTTCAGTGAATTTCCACAGTTCTCCAAAATTTCCCGCAAACCACGTTCTAGCGTTCTGGCATATTCTGCATGCCTGTGCCAAGGCAGAGCAAAGTTAAAAAAAAAATGGTTCTTGAGCACAGAACCCTCAAAAACGAGGAATATGAGCTGCTTTTTTTTTCCAACTACATACATGATGTAAATTGTTTTTTGCTGAATAGACTCCCAACGCTTTATTCTATTGATTTGGTTGTAGGGCCAATGAAAAGGTCTTGTCGAGACGATTAAAGTGGTGATGTATTGAAATGTCATAATCGGTTCAAAATTAAGAAAATAGCCGAATGGGCATAGTTTGTCAAATACCTTAAACATTTATCTAGCCCTTTTGGGCGATGTGGCGCTGCATGAGAACCATTTTTTCAACTTTTGTTCGGCCCACTACATTTTTTTTTTGGAGTAAATAATGCTTAACATATAACCGGATTATGGGTTTGATTTCAGATTTTATTTTGAAGACGACCGAGGTCTATTTCCTGAAACTGAGTTCGTCTTTGATTTGGAGCTTCCTCCGGATTTTGTGCCAACCAATGCGGATGGCGAAGTAGAAGGTTTTGAGCGGGTTACAGTTGAGCAAGTAGGTAGCTTTATCCACGTTGGCTGATGCAAACTAGTGTAAAATTTGTCTCTGTAGTATTAAGAACATTTCTGTTTTTGTGTTACAGCTAAAAGAACGTTTAGTTTCTACTGAATTTAAAACAACTAGTTCTCCTGTAACATTGGACTTCCTTATCAGGCATGGAATCATTACTCCTGCCAATAGTGAGTTGTTCATTTTTTTCCTTTTAACTTGCAGTACCAGTATTGATACAATAGAAATGACAAACTTTTAACATGTGTCACCAATTTTAACCTGTGACATGCAGGTGTGGGGCACTGGGTGTCCAATTCTATGGGGCTGCACATACCCCGTGCTTAAGCAAGTAAAAAAACCGCCCACCATGTGTCATACATGGATATTGCGAGAACTTCCTATAAGGATAGTGAAATTGGACGGAATTCAATTTTGGAGCTAAACAGTCGAGATATTTTCGAAGATATGTATGTGTACCTAACAGAATAGTGCTTTCCAGAGTACTTTCATAAATCTGGAATCTTTTTTTTTGCTGAAAATCAAACTTCAAGGGTAAAACGAATACGGTTTCAGCAATCAAAATCAAACTTATCCTTAATTATTCTGGGGTCAAAAACTATAACGTCAAAAGTTATTAAGGGCACTTTTCCATATTAAATTGGTTTGTCTATTGAGTGCTTGTCACAAGACAGTTGTGTCTGTGCATTCGTTGTCAGTCTGCAATGTAACGGAGCAGAGATCAGGCTGTGTTATAGCTCGCACAATTCTGCGGGTGCCGAATCCCTAATTTTTACTTCAGATTTGGATTTAGACGATTCACTATACCATTCACCATGTTCACCAAAAACGAATCGCCTTTGAATGTGCAATTTAACCACTTAAAAATTGTACAGCTGGCCAATATAATATTTTGTGGCAGCTGGTTAATAGCTAGTCAAACAAAAATAAGGCGAATATTCATCTGACTTATTTCCGTAGGTAGCTTCGGCTATCAGTGGTGGCTGGGGGGAGGACTAAATGTACCCATCCATTTCTGTTCAAACTTTTAAGAAGATTCTGATTTCTTTTTTTTTTTTCCAGCACCAAATTATTTGTATGTGGTGGAGATGCTTCATATGCCATTGCATAATCTATATAGCTCACAGAAGTAAGTAACCACATGTACGACATACCGTGCAGTCTGGATTTTGTTGTACGTTGGTTTTGTGCTTAAGAGTAAGGATTTCTACTGGTTGATCACGGTTTACAATTGGGCTAGTTGTATTCTGTCAGTCATATGCATTGCTCACAATGTTTGAAAGATGGTCATGTTAGATTTATGTGCTTGTAATTAAATGCATATTGTACGATAAGTTAGTATCCTTAGGCCAACATTGGTCGAGTTATTGTTTCAAAGATAAAATTTAAAAACTGCCAATAGATCGCTAGTTCATGGCCTTAGCCATACCATTAATTGCAACGTGTAATTTAGCCCACAAAAAACTTCCACTAGTCCATGGCCTTAGCCATATCGTTAATTACAACATGTAATTTAGCCCACAAAAAACTTCCTAAATTTGCAGTATATTGTTTGGTGTGGGTTCACGACTGTCTTGAAGCTTATTATCGTCAATGAAGCCCACTGACAGAAAAAGTTTCCTGTTCAGAGATATGGTTATATTATTTTTTAAGATACCTTAGTTTCTATCAGGAAATTAGATTTAGACAGTTCCTGAAAAAAAAGTACAAATCAGTAGTAACGTTTCGCCTAGCCTTGTTAGCTAGCATTTTGTAATTTCAAGAGTGGGTATATGAAAAAGCTACCCAGGCTAGGTAAACCGTTATTCTAATAAAGTAGATAACTTACTATCATGACGAGGTCGTTTATGAAAATTCTGTTGTATATTTGTGGTCGCAGTTAGTTGCTTGATATAATCTGATACCAATCTAGAAATATGTTTAATGCTCACTCTCTCCAGTAACGAATTTTTCTACTTTTATTTCTTTCAGAGAAATTTGTAATTCCATAGTCAATGGAAGTGACTGAAAGTGCTCCGTCACGAAATGGTTTCTCCACTTCCACTTTTTCCTGCCCGTAGCAATGTTTTCCAAGTTTCTACGTGACTAAGTTTGCAACATTTTTTACGAAGACGATTTATTGCTTCTTTATATCTCAGCAAGCCGATGCGGCTACACACAGCATTGCCTATTCTTTAAGTATAACCACTTTATCAATAAGGACAAAGTAATATTAATTAATAACAATGTCTTAATGCAATATTTCTGCACTGACGTGTACCTAGTCTTAAACGAAGATTTTAATTAATCAAATGCCATCCTATTTAATATTAATCTTTCATATAGATGTATTTTCAAGCCTTGCAATGAATCCAGTTCAACTACTTATTTTAGGTATGGTACTTAAGCTAAATATCCATGCTTAGTCAGTGAAGTGAGCCTCCATCTTGTAGCTTTTTCCTCGTTTTTTGTTTTTCGGTATTGATGAATCAGTATTCCATAGTCGCGTAGGCGTCATCACAGTATAAATTCCAAATACCATTCCAGTTTATTGTGATGATTACTAGCGTGGTGCAGTAGCGACTTAAAAAACGGATTTCCAGTATTTATGGAATCACTGAAATGTGTAAATTTCTGGTTAAGTTGAACAGTATATTTGCTCTTTTGTTATGTTAAAAAAAAAAGGATCTAAAGTTAAATAGTAAATTACCAGATTTTAAGTAGTAGCTCTTTAAAACAAATCTAATAAAGAATATCAGAATGTGAATTACGTTTGTCTCAACAATTTGATAAGATGTTGCGTAAACACTTGTACATAAAATAAGCAAATGAACGAAGAAGTTTTATGACTAATTTGGTCCAGTCACACAACATTTATTCATTTTAATTTTAAAACCTCTGACTCATTTGGTTGTTAACTGTTAGTTTCTAATTAAAGAGTATACCAATTAGGGATGTGCGATACTCGAAAAATTCGAGCCGAGTCGAGTATGAAACTTGTACTAGAACTCTGCTCGCTGCTCGCGTCCATACTCGAAAAACTCGAATCCGGTGAAAATATGATAATTTCGTCAATTTTTGACCCATTTTGACGTTCCGATATACCAAATCGATCGTCTCGACAAGAGCTTTCCAGTGGTGCAGATTAAAAGTCAATAGCTCAAACCATTTTCAAGTTATATCCTTAAAACTGGAAAACCATGACCCACACAGACAACTAAGCACCATTTTTGTTCCTATTATCTTAACAAATAAAAGGAAAATTGCAAACAAAATATTTCCATCAAATACTCGAACTCAGCTCGATACTCGATTCTTTTGTTGCAAACTCGGCTCGGCTCGACTCGAATTAAAATTTTTCTACTCGCACATCCCTAATATTACCAATAGATTACTTCTACCAATAAATAATGTTGCGTATAAGCCTGAGAATTTGGTGGTTTATAAATTAAAACTTTGTCATGTTCACTTATCACATTTTGATTGGCTTTAACTCGGGCGGGGGACATTTGGCTTAGTTGCCATGAGTACTGAAGGCCATTCTATAAGCTTGCGTAGCCATTTGCTGCCTGGTAAAATTTTAGGATTTTGATTTTGTTGTAAGAAATCGTACGAGTGGACATCAGTAATCAAAAGATATATTTCATGCATATGAAAGTGTTTTTGTATTCTTTGACTTTTGGGTTAAGTGACGTTTTAATTCATAATGGTAAGCTGTGTGTTCGGCTCACTTCTGTTTCGTTTTAACAGGTTTTTCACATGATTGTTTTTTGCTCATGTTTGATACATTCGTAGTACAAACTTGGATAGATTCTTAATATTCCATGCGGGTCAAATGGTAAGTGGGAAGCAAAATGTTTGAAGTATGTTTTAATACTACAGATAGTCAGTATTAGGGAAGCACTGCAAACATGGTACGATAGTGTAACTCTGTAGTTTTAAGTGTCTGTACATTTCTATTTTTTTTAACTTAGTTTGATCTAAAAATGATAGTTAATGTTTGTACATTTTTTAACAAGTCAAAAAATATTGTTTTTAATGTGCGAGATGCCCACCTGTTAATGTCTACATAAATTAGAATAAATGCAAACTATGTTAACATAATAATGTATTGACGTAATGTTTCAAATTTGGAATTGTTTATAAAGAGAACCATGTGTACCTTTCTTGTATTGAATGTGTCAGTAGTGTTCCATCACAAAACTAAATCTAAACTACAGACATTTGAAATTACCTTTTTTTGGCTTGTGTTGATTTATTTCGGTGATCGTTGAACTTGAACGCACACACAAAAAAATCAGTTTGGCTCTTTACTGTGACATAATTATGTTGATGAGAAAATAGTTCAAGTCAATCTGTCGCCCAGTCTAGGATAACAAATTATACTTTGCACACTGTGGGCACAGGATTGGTTTTTGTTTTATATAGGATTACATTTCTGTATCATGGCGTACAGGGTTACATGAAGATCACTTTTTCTCAGTTGCGTACTTAAGGAGTAGTAGTGCCGATAACATGATTTGTTTAAAAATAAGTTGTGTAAGTTCCATACATGTTTTGTCAAGGTGAGGACGCTGACCATTGGGCTGTTATTGGTTGCTTTGCTGTGGGTGTCAAGGTGAGAACGCTGACCATTGGGCTGTTATTGGTTGCTTTGCTGTGGGTTCCACCCTCACAAAGTCCGCAGTGGGAATTTTTTTTTTTACTCCCTGAGGTTCTGTAGCAGTGTGGCCCTGAAAGGGCAGAGCCACAGGGAGTTCTAGGGAAAATTAAGCCCATTTTTATTGGCCAGCTTTTTATTCCCCCAATAATTTAAGATGGGTGCGAGCATTCTAATAGTATATCAAAACCTATCTATAATGCTACAAAGTAAGATTTGACCAATGACACTTGAGAGCTGGTAGTGGTATAATATCATCCAGTGAGACAGAACTGCAAATTGAAAGGTATGCATTATTTTCATAATTTACTATTGTTTTTTTGTGTGGAGGAGAAGGGAAAACTGAAAAATTTAAATGATGCCTCTTTATCAGCATATAACGCAACTGTACACAATAAAAAAAATGCTGCATTGTCTCTCTACACAATTTATTTCTCCTGCATCTTATTTTCAATTTTCATACAGTAAGGTAGATTTTGTGGACTAGCTGTACTGTTTCTGTGATTGGACAGCATTTGAAAGCATTTGAAAATTGACAGCATTTGACAGCATGTGGACAGCATTTGAAAATTGAATCATTAAAAATCAGAATTAAAAAAAAAACTGAAAAAAAAAGGCTTGGGCCACACAAATGAAAATAAATGTTTTTTCAGGCATCTCTGCATCATAGAAATGACCTGCATTTTGGAATTTCTTTCAGCTTTCAATATGTTCATCTGCTAGAATGATGGTTTTTGGACCAATTGCCATGATTCATCAGCACCTATTTACCTCGATGGATTTTACTTGCGTTCATCTTTTTTTGTAATCAACGCTGACGCAAAACCACTTACAAGACACAAAAAGCTAGTCTCTTAAATGTTTGACGAAATCTCCGTTCTTCATCTTCAGAAGCGACAACGAAAAAACGGAGAAAACTTGCTGGTTTCATGCTGGTTTAGAGAAAAACAGTTGGGTGGTTTGAATCTCACCAAACTGTTTTTCTCCAAACCAGAATGTAGCCAACAAATTTTCTCCATTTTTTCGTTGTCGCTTCTGAAAATGTAGAACGGAGGTTTCTTCGAAAATCTAAGAGACTAGTTTTTTGTGTCTTCTAGGTGTTTTTGCGTCAATGTTGATTACAAAAATGTATTGTCTGGGCATTCAACATTCATCTAAAACCGAAATCTTGTTAACACTTGACGTCAAATGTTACGCAGTGTTTAAATGAGGCGAATTTTTGGTGACTTCACGTATAGTTACTTATGATCCTGTCACCTTCATCAGGCAAAAATACCACCTCAGTCCACCAACAACTAGTACATCATGGTGCGAAGAAGAGTTCTTTTTTCTCTTGCGGACCAGGTGTATTAGTTGTTGGTGGACTGAGGTGGTATTTTTGCCTGATGAAGGTGACAGGATCATAGGTAACTAAATGTGAATTCACCAAAAATTCGCGTCATTTAGCCTACAAGATTTTGGTTTACGTAAAGAAAAGATGAATGTAATTAAAATTAAGAAAAACCAAAGTAGACTCTTCCTCTGAATTTTCAATACCCCCAGTAGACTGGTTCAAGAATAAACAGTAGGAATCTACACTCTAAAAATCTTGTTAAAAATTGTAAATTTATTAGTAGATTATTACCTTGTATTGACTAAGAACCTGCTGGGCGTTTTTGTTCTCGTAAAAAAAACAAAAAAACATCATCCAACATCATCATGTTCCGTAAGTAAAAAATGAAAATAAAAGCTGCATGCTTCATCTTTGGAAAATAATTTCCCTGAGAAACTTTTTATTTATTTTACACGGCTCCACTGTGCTGTAATAATGACTTTGTGCACATTTGTAAATATTTTGCAATTTAATTTTAAAACAACACAATAAACCTTTTATTTCTAGCTTGTAAACCAAATGCATTCTTTGAATGTTATTAACTGATGTTTTTTTATTGGTTAATGAATGAATTATTCAACTCTGATTAAGTCACGGTTTACATATTACATATAAAGATATTTAAGGGGGGTAGGTAATTGTTGCTTTACTTACATGTAGCAGCAGTTACACATTGTTATCATATCGTAAATAATTAGGTATCATAATACCTGTGTCCACCAAAATACTATTAGCTGGGCAGTAGTTTGACTTTACTGGGGCCTTTCACCAATACATAGTTTTCAAAGGTACATGTTTGCCCTGTGATGCCTTCTGCTCATGTCGATTAAGGCATGTAAAAGATCCTACAAATTTCTTATCGGAGTTGGAAACATGGTTACAGAAGGCAGAGGGACCTACCAAAACTGTTCCTCTTGCCTTCTGGGACCATAACTTCGGCTGGGAGCGCAACAAACCCTCATGATACATGTTCATTAGGCATTTAATACATAAGGAAAATGTTGATTTTGCGTACATACTGATTATTATACCTTCCGAATATTTCAGTAAGGTTGGTTTTTTTTTATCGCTTATTCTGGAAATCAATATCATATTTCGCCAGCCCAGAATTCGCTAGTTGGAAGGTACAGTCTTTCACGAATTAAAGAAAAAATATATATTATAAACCAAGTTATCCTACTAAAAATTTGATAAAGATATTTGAAGAATGACGCAAACATATATTTTTTAGCATTTGGTAATTAAATGCTTCACACCTTTGGTTAACTAGGTTACTGTAACATTTAGTATGCACCGTTGCTGCAAACGGCAAGTGACTCCTCTTTCACGCCTGACCATTTTTTCCTTTAACATCAATCGCCTTACAAAAACAATTCTTATTCTGTATGGAGGTTAATCCATTTTTTTTGCCCAAACACTAACTACAGCAAATTTAAAAAATGTGTGGGGGATCAATGTATGCCTGTGTTTAGCGGGTTATTAGTATCTACTATCTATGACAGCCAGCTTGAAAATGGCTTCATCTATTAACACAAAAAATCATTATGCCTTATAGCAAGAGAAAAGAAAGGCTTCAAAGGTAGTAAACGTACTAACACAACAAAATATCGCGTCGTATTGATGTAATCAGTGGTGCCTGCCACTATCCATAATAATTTAGTTGATAGTTACAACCCTGTTGATAGATTGGACTAGTTTTCGGAGTCTGCATTCTCTACAAGAGGAATAAGAGGCTTGGAGTGACACTGTCATAACATTTGATTATTGACTATAAGGCTGTACGATACTACGGTATCGATACTGGATCAGAGGGTTCATACTTGCACCGATACCTCGCAGAAAAGTGCTAACTTCAAACTTATGCGAAGTTCGTGAGGAGGTGGTCTCAAAATCTTACCACATTTTGCCATTGTTAGTTAAGCTGCATGGATTAACATCCAAATTTAGTCATCATTGCTAATTTTTTAGTCACTACTACTAAATTGAATAAACTCGCGCTTCACTGTCGCTATTCTTAACCGCAGCCACCGTCTTGGAAAATTTACAGGATTCAACCCGGATCCATTCCAAGTTCATTATCGAATGCAACGATTAGATCTCATTCACATTATGTTCTCATTTGCAGTCCGTGGCGGTTCATAGGCCTACATGTCTGCAACTTTTTCAAAGCCTGTGGCTGAATTGCAAATTCAAATGGCCAAAAGAAATCCTCTATTTGGAATTTTTTTGACGTAGAAGATTGGAAAGAAAAGGCAAAATGTAAACTGTGCGGTTTGGTAGGTGAGAAGTTGGCAAGTTATAATACGTCGCAACTCTTTGGGTCATTCGCCAACTCCGTGGTATTGGAATCGGCGTCGGAACCAAAAAATGGGTATCCGACAGTTTTAATTGACAGCTTTAAAGTAAAACAAGATTCATAATGGTAAATTTCCAATTGTTTGTGTCAATTTGATTTGTTACCCTTCAGTTTTTTTTAAGTTTTCATGGGACCAGTTTATTAATAATCATGTTGGCTATCTAATTTTAAAAAAATGGTGTAATTTTTAAATGATGCAACAAATGTGGTATGTAGAATTAAAACTTGTAGGATGCCCCATGAGTTGTCCTAGCACCAGCAGAATTCTATTAATTGGTTGTGGGGTACAGGATCCGTACAGCAAAACTAATTCATCGGACGTATGTTTATGCTGCCACCTCTTATCATTGTAATTCTTTCATTGCGGCATTTGGTACTTAATTGAGAATGTATTTCAGTGGGCTGTGAGGTTGAAACTGCGTGATGAGAAAGCTACAACCTTATTTTAGTTTTTGTTGTTCGTATCATCTTTGTATAGTTAACATAGTAAGCTGACATTTTCTACAGCTTTCAATGTTTTCATACGGTGTTTAATGCACAAATGTATGCTTGTTTAAATTATATATATTATAAAAAAAAAATTACATTTTTCCTTGTTTTGTGCTGCAGCATTTTCTACTTTTGTTCTTTTTTACAACTTAATGCCAGACAGTGACATTTTAGCTCATTTTCAGATTTACTTGGCTGATTCGTACCTTATCAGCATTGCAGAAATTAAAAATTTAAAAGTTTAAAACTGCACTGCGTTGCTAGAAAACAATCTTTGAAATATTTAGGAATGTCATCCGGTAGTATGGTAACTTGCATGCAACCGATACCACCTATGAATATTATTAAACGGTTTATTTTACTAAACTGTTTAATGAATGTTTTGGGCTGTTAGATTACGTTTAAGTGTTTAGGCATTAATTACGTTTCTGTTTCGGTGCTTTTCAACTGCACAGGAAATTGTATGCTGGAAGTTGAAGTAGGATGTTTTTTGGGGTTTCCAAAATGCATTTGGTATGGACGGTAAATTTTTTTAAAGACAAGATCAAATTTAAAGCTGTGTATTTTGCGTGCATTTATGGTTTCATTCAGAATTTATAACCTACCAACTAGACAGTCGATGTTGCAGCATACCCTAGTACGTGGCTGCATAGAAAAAAAAATATCGAATGTTCTACCCACTAACTGCACAACATAGCTCAGACATGAATATAGATTTCAATACGTGATTTTTTTTGTCTAAATAGCATCCAGCTAAGCTAAAATGCACAAACTGCAGGAATGTTCATTATAAAAGACTATTGAACTTTCTGGATAATTCCAGAGTGTAATGAGGTAATTATTTTCTTGGGTCAGTGCATTTAATAATTTCTTTATGAATTTTAAAGCTAAGGCTTTTAACCTAAGGCCATTAAAAAAAAAAGTTGGTTCTCAAGCCCCGCCACACCGCTTTTTTTTTTTTTACTAGAAATAAAATGAGATGACGCGGCAATAGTAGCTATTACAGATCAAAAATAGTTCTTGAGGTGAGGCATGAAAATATAAAACTAAAATTCTTGCCATTAAATAACTTTATGGTTACATGGTAAGCAGAATTATGAGGCAGTGTTTCATTTCACGTTTAATTTCTGAATTGCTGATACTACTGGCTCATTAAATGCACATCCAATTTTTTAGATTTTTTTCTGAATCTTTTTGATGCTGTAACTTTGCTGCATGGTATCAAATGTAATAAAAAGGTCACATTGCTGGCACTATTTTTTGGTTTTAATTTCTGCTTTTTTATCAGTACTCTTGTTCCCTCTGATGGTACCTATTATATTTTATATCTATTGTGTTTTTTACAATGTATGAAGTCAGTTTTGTAATGTGTTGTGACACACATTGTAGTAGATGCCGAGATGAAATTGTGTGAACACCTTAACTAACAAATACACTTTATTGTCAAAAACCCAGTGGCCATGAAATATTAAGTAATAAAAAAAATAAATAGCTTGTTTTATGCAAACACCTTTGAATTTGCATAATTGGTGCGTTTGCTTATGGAAAATGAGTTACAGGAAATCACTTGGCGCAGCATTCTTATTTTCTGTTAATTGAGTCATCGCACATGCAGGCTGGTTACAAAACACCGTAGTAAATGCGCTTAGCAGTCGTAATGGCAAGCTGATCGGCTTCCGTGTTATACATTAGTCTAATGAGAACAAGCTTAAACTGGAATGCGATAGCCTAGCAGTGCAAGAGGGGCACTGGTCGCGATCCGCAACAGTACAGACAACTTTCACCTTGGAGCAATAGACTCACTTTGTGCTGTGCACGATAGGGAAGCTTATCATTAGTTTACAAACAATTCTGTCTTTTGTGGAAGTGTCGATAGCACCCAGTAGAGAAATCGCAGATGACTAAGTGTTTGAAATTAACCGTAAAAATTTCGTGAAAAAGAAAGTCATCTATGATGTGCATCAAGAGTTCAGGCCTACCCAGAGAAACTGCCACTGATTATACACAAATTTGTACTTTAGTATCTGCATTACTTATAACTCCCTATGCACCTTTGGTGAGTCGTAGGGAGTATGTACAAAACCACTATAGCTTGTGTTTTAACTACAAAAGAAACTAGGAGAAAGTATGAAAAGTGCAATCACTATGCAAGGTTTTCCTCATTGTTTTAGCTATGGTTGCCTACATCCAACCGAAATGAAAACAAACCTTTCATCGACGTGCCTGGTGTCCCTCACCTAACGTCATTACAGCTAATTCAGACAGGGCCCTTTTCAACTGCTGTCCCTCACCATTGGTTGTTCATTGACAGAATGGCTGCTACTCCCAGGCATTTGGTTATGTTAATTTAACAAACAAAATCAACAGAAATTACAACGCAACAACTTAATTCGTGCCTCTTACATCTCAATCTTAGGCCTTTTTCTCTTGTGAAGCGCTTTAACCAGTCCACTATACTGCAGTTCTTTTATGCGCTCTGGCGCTCGATCCCGAACTCTGAATTTTGCTCCCAACGTACTGCTGTAATAAAACAACACGACGGCTTAAACTTTACAATGCTACAGTCTTAGCAAATGAATCACATTGTCACTACTGAATGTGTATGCTGCCTCATCCGGGTGGCCTCCCACCTGGAAAACCGAGCAAATTCAAGGTATATATCCTAATGGCAAAAAAAAAAAACCTCTTGGCCTAAGTAACATGAGTCGTTCAGTTTGTGTGCATTTCAAGTTTCGTTCTGTCTACGCCATTCCCACTTCACCCGTCCCTGTTAGGGGAGCGCAGTTTTCTTGATCAAACAAAGGAATGTGATGTTACAACAATTAAAAAAAAAAGACACTCTTCAGGGAATTTGTCTAATTTGGGTTGGAAAGCTTGCAAAAGTCAAGGGTTTTCATCTTAGGTTTTTAACACCTTCTTGCTCATGCCCTCCCACAGACCTTCAATCGTCAAGTCAGCTGTCCCTCGACAAAGGTTATGAATCACGTATGGCTGCAACATGCAGGCAAATGGTTAGTCAACAAGACTCAAATATTGTGAAACCCCCAACTATTGCGCCAACTCTGCCATTCTCAAACCCATTCCACCACTATGGTTCCTGGAGAATGTGCAACTCGGTTAGCTCATCATGCTTACACTGGAAGCACTTCACCCTCTTCACACAGTCACTTCTCCTCAATCAGTCATGTGACAGCATACACTCCACTGGATTTTGAATGGTGTGGTAGTGACAATTTTTGGTTAATAGACCTAACCTACGTTCATGTCTTCACTTTCTGGCTTCATGTCACTTACACAGCTCATTCGGACCAATGCCTTTTGTGCTCGGAATCCCTCACCTTCAAGCTTGCAACCTCATGCCTTCATCGTTCACTGCCAGCTGTCCCTCAACAGTTCCCTGGCAGCTCTGCTAAACTATGTTCATCACTACCCACTGTCTTTCATCCTGGCAGCTGTTGGGACCTGCATCCCTCGACCGAGCCGATCCAGAATTGCACATCCCTTGGCCTAGGCCACCGCTGCCCGTTGTCTTGTTTCATGGCAACCTGCACTGCTGCTCGAAGCATCATCATGGCGTTCACTCTCGCCCTTGGCCTTCATTTAGACACCCTACACCCCGCAGACTACCTTTCACTTAAGAAGTCTATGTATGGAAAACACGCAACACTTGGTTTCGGGACCATCACGACACATCATGGCTCGTCAAATTTATTCCAACGGCCATCTCCACCTTCATCTGGGAGCACAAGAGACTACCCCAAAAAAAATACCAAATCTGCCGTAAGAAAACTTCTTAGCTTTTGCTTCAAGATCAAATTAACTCTAAACCCCCCTCCCCCCTTCTTTCGCAACAGACTGAATGAGGTAGGAAGGGGTGCTTCATTGGGACTGGGGTGCTTTCTTGCAATCGCAACTTACACACCCGGATCCCCAGCATCCACACTTCCAGTTGGCGAAATCCTCTCCTCAATCTGGAACGAAAACAAATTTAAAATTAAAATAATCAAACGAAGTTCAAACCTGTTCCAAATTTTCTCCCTTAATCTTACGAAAATTGGCGCAAGCTTGTCTACTGCACCCATCTTCACCTTTTCATTGAATCTCAGCTTCTCGCAACGAAAATCTCTCATGGAGTGATGTGACCCCACCAACATTTGACTCGGAACAGGGTTGGAAATAATCATGATTATTTTAAAATAATCAAGATTATTTTGATATTCAGATTTTAATGACATGTAAGATTACAACAATAATTATGACATAGTTAAAATTGCTCTATTGTGCCTGGCAGTTGCTACTGCGAAAATGCCAATACCTATAGATCTCTTAAGTATTAAAAGTTTAAAATGTGATTACTACCGTAAATCGTGTATTAAAAGCCCAGTTGAAGCTTAAAGCCCACCCCCTAAAATGCTGTAAAGTCAAAATCATGAAATAGTGGAGTTAAAGCCCACTCCTCAAATTGTCGTTTTTCTACGAAAAATTATCTAAAAGTTATATGATGTGAATAAAGATAGTATTGCTTGCTAAGTTTACTGGCCCTTTCTCCCTCCCTGTAGTAATAATGGACTCTTCCTTTAGCTCCTAGCACCTGCACAAGGCCTGGGCATCTCTCACCTAAGCCTCCTCCCTTCTTCACAGCAATTAAAAGGATGAAAAATTGGTCTTTCAGAGATCGTTCAAAAGCTTCGAATTTTCTGTAATAAGATATCCAGAAAGTTAAAAACTTGATAAGGTTGATTTAAAGCCCATCCCCCTATTTTTGCCAAATTAACTGCATAAGCCCATGGGCGTTTATTCCACGATTTACGGTACGTGTAAATTTTTCAATATTAACATGCACACCACAACTCGTATTACAATAATATTACTTAGTCAAGTTGGTGTTGTGGTACACTGGCACATTCCTCACAAATGAGCCAATTAAATGAACACAGTCATGTCAGCTGCAGTTGCCACCTAGAAGTTCAAAGTCCTTAAGTTTTTTCCTGTATTTAAGGGTTTGAAGGTTGCCAATAATTTTCCTACTTTGGTTGTGTATTATTGTATGGGTCAGGCCAAAAAAAAAGTAGAAGACTTGCGTACCTGACTGTAGTGGAAGATTCAACAGCAGTGTATTTGTTTTGGTTGTTTAACAATTTTGTGTTCAACCTGGTCCCAGATTATAATCAGGTGAATTTGTGATTATAATCAATGATTATATTCACTTGATTACAATCGTAACAACCCCAGGGTTGGAAAAACCATGATTTTTTGCCAAAAAAATTAATATAATCGTTTTTGATTTAATTTTTTTTTTCAAAATTACTCACACAAACTGTTCACGCAATACCAAAAGTTCCACGTAAATGATACTTTACAGGCCTAGCCTCGGAAACTTGCAAGCAACTGCAGAAACGTTCACAAAGGCCTGAAAAAGGTGGCAGTACTCAGCCACCGAAAATTCGCCTGTAAAGTATCATTACTCAAAGTTCAACAGTAGTATTGTACTTAGTACAAATAGGTCTACTCAACAGTAATTATAGCAACTTAGTAGGCTGTTGTTTCATACTCAAGATAGATTCAACAGTAATTACAAGAACTTAGTAGTAGTCGGCTATTGTGTCATACTCAAAGTAGCTGCTACAATAAGTAACTAGCCTAAATGACAACTTACTAGGCTATAGTCTCATGCTCAATGTAGCTTTAACAGTAATTGTGGGAACTTGGTTGCCTTTAATACTCAAAATATCTTCAACTTTTCACGAATAATTGGGTCTTGTGATTTGCTGATTGCTATTAGTCAAACACACTTTTGCTTAATTTCCTGTTATGTTTTTGATTCATAGATTTAAACAAAAACACGAAATTGGCAGCTTTGCCTAAACAATTGTGAATTTACATTGCACCAGTTCAAACTATGCAAATACCATTTCCACGTGTGGAGTGGAGACAGTTGCAACGTGTAACTGTTCTGCTACATCGATCATCTCCTGGTCCACGTTGTCCACGTAGTGAGCAAGTGTTAGAGCTTGCTGGAAACGTGTTTGTTTAATTTATTTTGCATATTTCTTAGTTCTGCATTAATTTCATGTTTAATTTTAAAATGAACTTAAAACGGATTCAATAAATTTCTTGTCATACTGGCACTTTTTTTTTTTTTTTTTTTTACAAACAATGCACGCATTTCATGGTTTTATGGTTGCACAATTGATCACTGAGGTCCACACCTCCCATTAGTTTGTATTCCATAACGGTTGTAGGCTTGCAAATGGGCTCTCCCAAATCTGTCAATTTACCCAGTGGCTTCAAGTTTAGTTGGCTCATTTATTAATCCCTGTAAGTAATGCATCTTCAATACTGAGTGCAGAAAATAATGCTGGGGAAGGTGGGCCTTCTAAAAGTCTCATAACTATATAAGTCGTCCCCATTTTTCTTAGTCTTGATCTACAGTGTAGACTTCAAACTCTGCTTCACTTCCAGAGTCATAAAAATAATCATCAACAGTCATTCCTGGCCAACTGTCTATCAGAGAAGTCGCTCAGTATTTGTACTCCCTCTGCACCAAGGCGCTCATCCGCACACGCACGCACCAGCCGCTCGTCCGCACACGCACGCACCAGCCGCTCGTCCGCAGACGCGACCCGCACCAGCCGCTCGTCC
>JAHWFP010073462.1:54525-69987 GCA_023313725.1 Lithobius niger | reverse complement strand
GCACCAGCCGCTCGTCCGCAGACGCGACCCGCACCAGCCGCTCGTCCATTAGGGCTTTCCCGTTTCCGCCAGAATTTGATAGAACCATTGTTTTCTTCAGGAGTGCATAGTGATGTCATAGGTTGTACAGGAAATCCTGCACACCATACATACAAAAAAAATTATTTTACGATCTTTTGGAAATGTATTTTTTTTTCAAGATTTGGTGTGTGGATTTGAAACTTGAGTGGAATATGCCTGTTTTGCAATATAGTCGAACCAGGAGTATATAAATATCAAAGGAACGAGGAGTGGTAAACCCTACTAAGGCTCAAGACTCGGTTGTACAGACCCACTCAAACGTTTGCACCAAAAAAATGCATCCAGTAGTGGATTTATGGAGAATGGCCCTGGTGGTTAAGGCCTGAAAAGCCCCTTTGTCTCCGAATCCAACAACTTTTTTTTATATTTTTGCTGTTTGATTCCGGCTGTTTACCTGCATTAAAAGGATTACGAGAGGCAAACATATAACATGGAATTATTTATTAGTTAATTATTGATGTTTCGTTTCTTGTCAAATGTAAGGGAAAAGTGCAGAGGCCAGTTGTTTTGGGTCATTTCTGTGCAATGATTTCCATTGCAACAATACTTACTTCAACAATCGATTCTTCCAACATTCGTTGTGTCGCTAAAAATGACACTAGAATCAAGCAGTCATTGGAGTCCGCTAGAAGCTGTCGTCAATGTGGGGAGTTAAATCTTAAGCCTAGTATCCGAAATTTTTGCGAAATTTATTTTCGTTAGGCCATACAGTTTATTGGTTTGAGTTTCAGTTGAATCGTTGGTGTTTTTTTTTGGTACAATGGAAATTTAGATGGTGCATCGCATGAAAGTCCTAAGGACTATCCAAACCACATTTTACATGTAGTAGCACGGGTGCCTGGACATGGTTTACAGGGTTGGAAAAAATCATGATTTTTTGCAAAAAAATCCAAATAATTTTTTTTTTTTTTTTTTTAAATCGATGATTTTTTTGATTTAATCAAATTTTTTTCCTAACTTGAGTAAACATTATTTAAAAGTTGTGGGACACCACATGCACAACAATAAGGCCAAACAAAAAAAATGGTATGGTTTGCATTACCCGACAGACCCTAACTTTTTTTCCGTCCAAGGCAAATAAAACCCCCTCCCTATTTTGACGCTCCATTCTATGATACAAAAATGGTTCAAATGCTTCCTGGAAAAATATTGCTCCATGAATGTGATTGTATCTTTATTGCATAAAAAATATTAAATTAAAATTTTTGAAGAAAAGACTGATTTTGTTACTAAAAGTGCAAAAAAAAAAAGGAATTTTCCGACCCTCCCTATTTTTTCAAACTGCGTAACGCAAACCAAACATTTTTTTTTGAGTAAAATTATGAAAATTATTTTAGTAGTAGTAGGCTACGATTATTGGATATTCAGAAGGCTACAACAGCATTGCAAGAACTTTGTACAAGTAGGATATTGTTTTATAGGCCTACTCATAAAACTTTCAACAGTAAATAGCAACTTGGTAAGCTGCTCTTTCGTACTCAATATAGATTCAACAGTAATTACAAGAACTTAGTAGTTGGCTATTGTATCATACTCAAAGTGGCTGCTACAATAAGTAACTAGCCTAGGTTAAATGCCATCTTAACTAGGCTATAGTTTCATGCTCAATGTATCTTCAACAGTAATTATGGGAACTTGGTTGGCTTTCATACTCAAATTATCTTAAACTTTTCACAAATAATTGAGTCTTGTCATTTGCTAATTGCTATTATTCAAAGACACTTTTGCTCAGTTTCCTGTAACATTTTTGATTCATAGATTTAAACAAAAACACTAAATTGACAGCTTTGCCCAAGCCTAAACGATTTCAAAGTTTGCACTGCACCAGTCCAAACTATGAAAATACCCATTCCACATGTGCAGTGGAAGCAGTTGCAGTGTGTAGCTGTTCTGCTGCATCGATCACCTCCTGGTCCACTTGTCCTACTGTGAAGTCCACCATACGAGTGGCTAGACCAAACTGACAAAGTTTTGGATGAACTTTTAGGCTATATTTCATGAGCACTGCAACTATATTTGGATATGTTTCATGCCCAATTAATTGATCCTAGAGTCGTACCCCTCTTCCATAAGTCTTTGCCCATAACAGATGGAGTCATAACCTTAGCCAAATAGTGAGCTATTGCTTTGCTCATTTATCTTATTTTGCATATTTCTCATAGTTATGCATTAATTTCATTTTTAATTTTAAAATGATTTAAATCAATGATTTTTATTGATGATTTAATCATTTTGATTAAATCATTGCCAACCCTGACTCGAAACAACCCCATTGGTGTTCGACATAAAAGACACCCGACCACCAACGTTTTCCTGTATGTCACATACAACAGCAGCATCCAATCCTCCCTTTCGGAAGCTAACACCTCCGAAAATATAACTCACGAAGACTGCCCTCGTGATCTTTCGACCACCTACTCAGTCCCTCTTCTCAAAACTAACAACTCTGCTTCAAGGCCACTCTCCTATGTGACATGCCCCTTGGCGGATACCAGTGTCGGATTCCTTCCATGACTGCAACACAACACTGTCACCTTCATCAACATGACACCAACTACCAACACTGAACTGGGACAAATAACTTGCCCACAGCCAGCAAACCAAGCAAAAAAAAACCAGTTCAAACTATTCCAAATTGCTCCGATCATTTCAAGAGAAATGTACTCTTGACTCTTGTCAGCAAGGACACGCTACACCCAACAAGGGAACCTAGCCTTCCCACGATGTAGAACTTTCATGAATGACACAACCAACACCGAACTCGGACCACCTCCACCAACAGTTCAACACTGAAGACTTCTGTCCTACAAGGTATCCCACCCCCACCCCCCAAAAAAAATTCCCTCCCCCCTTTCTCTTCCGCAATCAAAACTCGTTCCGAACATCCTAACCGAACGTTCCTTCCCATTGCAGATAGCCTTTGTGCATTAAATCTGCCGAGACTAGTTACAGATAGCCTCAGCGCATTGAAAAATGTTGAAAAACTGTCTCATTGGGAACCCAGCTCACGCCCTTCAACGAGGTGAACTGTAAATGCAGAAATTTACAGGTGTATATTTTTAATTGAAAATAGATACTACCTGTAAACCTACCCAACCTCCCCTCGAGTCTCCAACATGACATATCAAGAGGAAAAGTAGATGACTGGCTAACGCCGTAATACCATTTATGGAGGGTCGGCGCATGAGCAGATGGGCTGTTGATAATAACGAGTTTTGATCCATCCGGGGTAACAGAGCATCCAGGAACTAAATGCAGAAATTTACAGGTAGTGTATATTTTCACTTGGGCAATAGAAACCAATTTTGACCTCCCCCCACCTGGTAAAATTGGGTTTTTTTTTTTTTTTTTTTTTTAATTGTTGATTTTATGCACGTAATATTTGAACAACAACAAAAAAAGTTAATTTTAATCTACGTACCCGCACTGCACGGAATAAAAGTTCTAATACGGCTGCCTTGAAAAAAGTACTTGGCCCACTTTTTCCAGACGTTCCCTCTGTCGGTCCCCAAACAATTAACTCCTGACGCCGTCACTGGACAGTTGAATGGTCGTGATGCCTTACCATTGCAAAAGGCACTAATTTCACCGAAATACTTGCGTAAGCCAGCAATAAACTTATTTGACACACATATTAGATTTAAACATCCATTTATTGTTTGTTACCAGCACTGGGTGCATGAGTGGCCACAGCCTTTTCCCTGGTTTCCCATGTCACTCAAAATCCAATCCACAACAAACTAAAGTGAAAATCTTTACAAAAATTAGTTTACAAATATTGGTAAGTTCCCTAATCACCATTTAGATGCCCATTTTAAGATCACCATCCAGAGTTCGATTCTATTCAGACTTATTCTTAAGTAAGCAGATCTGTATAACAGATATTCCACATCTGAAATTAAGTCGTACCTGAGCATTTTATGCAAGATTACATAACCATAATTGTTAAATTCATAAAAAAGTCACAGCCACAGTTGAGTAAGGCCAATTAAGATACATGTCGCTTAGGGAATAGGCACAGATTCCATGCCTAGACTTTCAATGCTACATTCATCTGTTCCACGACGGATGCGAAAGAAACCTTTTTCACCCCACTCGGGTCCCCAGCTGTTTTTCACAATCCAGTAAAGTTCGCCAGTTGATTCATCTTGTCCGTAACCAACTACCAATACTGCGTGGTTCGTCACCTGAATAGGACGAATACAA
This sequence comes from Lithobius niger, assembly GCA_023313725.1. Taxonomy (NCBI): domain Eukaryota; kingdom Metazoa; phylum Arthropoda; class Chilopoda; order Lithobiomorpha; family Lithobiidae; genus Lithobius; species Lithobius niger. The sequence goes on along the minus strand of JAHWFP010073462.1, from coordinate 65,700 downwards.
TTAGTTAAGGAGTAATTATAGCCAGAGTTTGTGTTTACTGAAACCAGAACTTACCTCGAACGGATTAAATTTGCTTAACACTTCAGTGTGATGATAAATGCCAGAAGAGTACTGCATGAAGTCATCATAAACCTGGAATCCCACAGCGAAGGGTCCATTGTGGACTAAAGTATGACGCATTAATGGTTCATTGCATCTAGAAAAATCATTTACACATGTTTTAGTTTCAAAGCAGCTATCATCTTAGAATACTGAAACCAAAACTGTTTTCTAATATATAAGGCTGCTCGATACCGATACTGGCGTACGTACGGGAACAGGTACTACAGTATCGATAGAAAAGTTTATTTTCAGTCGATACCATGGGCCGATATTTTGCACAAAACGCTAATCCGAGCAAAATTCATGACGCGGTGACTTCAAAATTTCATAAATCGATTTTATGGTGTATTCAAATTTATCGTACGGTTCCTAACTTTCTCAATGCTAAAAACACGCAGCGACATATCACAAAAATAAAGTGTGACGATATGGGATATCGCCACACTTTAATGTGGAAGCCATGCCCAGTTAAGTGTGGTGATTCCTTGCGAGAATTAATTTTATTTTTTTTAATGTTAACCTACATTCCTTGTTCGAAAAAAAAATTGAAACCCGTGCTCTCTTATTAAGCAACAAAGGTAAAAGCACATTAATTCCCACATGGTTTTATTAAGCAGTTTTACATTTCGAAATCTATACAAGAAAATTAAATACTTTAAATGCTTACTACTGCCCCCCTACCCCCCCCAAAAAAAAACAGCTGGCGACTAAATCACAAATCTAATGGTGTTTTCGATGAAAACGCCAACTGACAACGTATACGAATACATGAAGCTTTCCGCTAAAATTAAGCGTTACGCTATTTCCCTCCTCCTCCTTGCAATCCATTTGCGACGGCAAACTTTCATTTACCCCAAATTTTGTTTTTAATTCGAAAGTTAGGGATCATGCGTTAAATTAGTTCTACTACCCGTGGCAAACCGTATGGGATTCATGAGCCGACGGCCGATATTCCTTACATGGCCAATCCGCCCATTGGGTGATAAATCGTACAGCTAGCCAGGGGTACTATAACTATTACTTAATCGTCATTACTTATTTTTTAGTGATCATTGCTTAATCATTTTAGACTCAAGCTTCAACACTCTGTCCTTACAGCAGCCACCATCTTGCGACAATTTTATGATGGAACGCAACCGTTGTCCTTCACTGTGGCAGCAGTCTTAATTTGACATGGATTCAACCCGATACTATTTCAGGTTCACTATCGAACGCAACAGCAAGATCTCGTACAACATCTGTTCTTGTTTACTGCAGTACTTGGCGTTTCGTAGGCCTGCAAGTTTGTGACTTTTTGAAGGCATGAGGTAGAATTTAATAGCAAATGGCTAAAATATCACCGGTTTGGCATTTTTTAGCACATCGGACAATTGTAAAGAAAAGGCGAAATGCAATCTGTGTAGTTTGCTAGTGGGAAGTAATGGCAAATTTCAACACTGTCCTACATGCGCAAACACATAGCTTAGAGACAACCGACACCTCTATGTGAGCTCAACAAAACTCGGAAAAATTCCGGAAAAAAATTACCGCACACTTTCACAATCAAAACAACAGCTTTGTCCTGCGAATTTTCGATAGCTTGGGCTGCTATCTTCTTCGGGCCTCAAGGAAATAGTTCGGACTTTCTACATTTTCCACTCAGTACGACGAACTATCGCATTTGAATTTGGCTGGCAATGTTGCCTCCTGATTCTACGTGAGGTAGAAAGAACAAAAGGAAGATTTCTGAAACTTGGTTATCCTGCAGGACTTCTAAATTGTCTCAAGAAGAAAGCATACAAGATTGTGGAAACAGAAAAGAGGAGAGGTGGGAATGAGAGTGAGAAAGTGATGGAAGAAGGTCCTAGAGTTAGATTAACCTACCTGGAAGGAGTTACGGGTCCTGTCCAAGACATCTTGCGTAAGAATGGCTTTAAAACTTATTTGAAAAATGTGGATGGGCTGAAAAAGAGGATGTCCGGTAGGACGAAACACAGCCTCAGGAATGTGAAAGAAAGCCAAAAATCGAAAGACGAAGAAATGATGGGAGCAGTAAGAAATACAAGGGAAGCAGTGTATAGGGTGCCATGCAAGGACTGCGGTGCCGTTTACATCGGAGAGACAAGAAAGGGGGTAAGAACGAGAGTGGCCCAACATATGGGAAATGTTCGTAATAAAGTTGAAGATAACGGCATAGCAGTCCATTGCATGGCGACTGAGCACGAGATTGACTGGAAGCAGACGAAGACACTGATTAGGTCAAATTCCACAAGAGATCCACATCTCAGGTGTCTTGAATCTATTGCAATTCAAGAGCATGAGAAGAAGAATGTGCAATTGATGAACATTCAAGGCCCTTCATTTCCTAGAGTGAAGCATTTAGTGAGCAACAATCTGGCTAGCCGACTTCATTGTCAGTGGAGAATAGGAACGAACGATCTACGCCCGCAACACAAATACAGGAGGCAACATTGCCAGCCAAATTCAAATGCGATAGTTCGTCGTACTGAGTGGAAAATGTAGAAAGTCCGAACTATTTCCTTGAGGCCCGAAGAAGATAGCAGCCCAAGCTATCGAAAATTCGCAGGACAAAGCTGTTGTTTCGATTGTGAAAGTGTGCGGTAATTTTTTTCCGGAATTTTTCCGAGTTTTGTTGACATTATGGCGTTTCACAGTACGAAAATTAACGATGTTTTTAAAGATATTCTATGTGAGCTAAAAGACCCGGGTGAAAGTTCTGCACTGAAAGAGAAACAGCAAATGTCGATTCGGGTTATGCCCCTTGTGGGCAGGCACCCTTCCAATCTGCTGTAAAAACTTGTCAACCGCAGCTCTACATGACACATATGATGGTAGGAAAAAATTGATGAAACCAAGCACTACGAATGAACGGTTTTGCCAGTCTATAGCTTTCACGTGCGATGGTTGGATGCCCAGGACATTTAAGCCTAACTGCTCATTCGAGTTTTAATAAAGCGATAATGGTTTTGGAGACGATTGTATTTAACAAGAAGCACACGACAGTCAGAATTTTGGCGAAGATTCAGTCAATTTAAGGTGAGTGGAATATTCAAAATAAATATTTATAACTTTTACCAGAGGTAATGGATGGAACGTTAGTGCAGCCATACGTCTTAGCGAGTACAAATCTCAACTGTGATGACCTGGCAATCAAAGATGACAGCTGGTAATGCAAGATGTGTTGTCCAGTAGTGAAGTGGTTAGCGAGTTACCGAGTGTCGAAAATACCGTCATTCGGCAATTTTACTTTGGTTGAAGTTCATATCAAAGACTGTCACTTACACAAAACCAAAAATCGTCCAAGTTCCACAATTCAAACTTGCAAAACAACAACAACAACCTTGCCAAGTCCACTACATTCAAATTTGCCTCCCCTTTCTCAGTGAGCCTTGGAACTTGGTCAGCTCTCAAGCTCACTGTCTGAGCCAACTCAGACAGTGAGCTTGAGAGCTGACTGAGTTCCAAAGCTCACTGAGAAAGGGGAGGGAAATTTGAATGTAGTAGACTTGGCAAGGTTGTTGCTGTTGTGCAAGTCTCATGACTCTTGCCTGAAGAAGATAGTCGAAAATTTGCAAGTTTCAATTGTGGAACTTGGACGATTTTTGGTTTTGCATAAGTGACAGTCTTTGATAAGTTACCGAGTGTGTAGAGGAATCAAACAAGGTTCAAATGGGTGTTCCACAACATGAACTTGTAAAAGTAGTACTGACACGGTGGAACTCCACGTTTTTCATGTTGGATCATTTACAAGGATAGTGTCTAGCTCTTGGCTACACTGTCGAAGACGACTTGTCAAGAGACCCCACTTTCCACTGGAGGCTCATGGAGTAATTAGTTTTAAGGGGAAGTGCGTGTCGAAAAATGCAATTTTCGACCAAAATATCAACAGCCGAAAATCGCTACCCGATATGTTGTGCATCGATTTCTGCAAACAAAATGTTGTTACCAATGTCTATAATTTTATAAAAAGCACTTTAGTTGAGTGTAGTCTCACTAAAAACTGCAAAAATGTGGTTTTCAATCGTTTTTCCTAAGTTAAGAAGCAAAAAATTGGTCATTTTCGATCAGCAGTAACGATCGGACCATTTGACCGGGCGTCGCCATCTTGGATTCATTGAAAAGCGGGAATTCCCCCTCTATCCAGGCCTCTCAACAAATTTTTCGATTTCAATTTGGCATTCACCAATCAGACGAAATATAAGAGGCTGTTTCTGGCTGTCTCAAGCTACCTTTCCAAAGCAGTTGAAATCGCACTCCCTCCCTCATTGGTTAGTTGGCACCATGTGATCGATTTCACAATGGCCGCCACAGCACGCTTCAGATTTCATGTGCATGCTTGTGTTCTGTTCGTCGACGAAAATTACGAGAAAGATAAATTTTCATTACATAAAAAAATTAAAACAGCAGCTACACAATGCAAAACTAAAACGGAAAAGGAGGTTCAGGTGGGAACAACGTTTTGTAGCCTATCTAACACCAACTTTCGGAAGCATTTTTTCAACATGGAAATTTTCAATTTTATTTCATTACCGCCCGTAATTTTATGAAATGGTTCTTCAAAACTATTAAATCCATTCAACTGATTTTTCCAGTGCACCTTAATGAATATCTGTTGCGTGCACGTAGCAAGTTTAAGATCACCGTGTCCAATATTTTTCGCCAAGAATAAATATTTCGTTAGTGCCTCATTCCATGGGTGACGGAAAAAAAACTCATGCCATGAGTGATAATTTTTTTCAACTCACTCCTTAAAGGTTAAGGTTGCCCTGGCAAGGCATATTCAAGGCTTAACGATTTGTTTACAACGTGCACACTCCTCGATCCACGCTTTAAAGTGGCATCCCCCCAACTCTTCATCGTACATTGGACAAAGTTTTAGTCGTACAATGATACATGAATAAATTTAAAGATAACTTTGCAAATAAGATTTTTTTCATGAAAAACAATTGTCTTCATAAATTTAGTGTAATTTTTTAAAATTTATACTTTTTTTTTTTAAATTAATTTCTTTGAGCCTTAAGTCTGCCGAAGCAACTGAATGCTTGTATGGCTGAACCGGCTCAATTTTGAACATTACCAGACTTTTAGAGAAGAGTGCTCAGTATGCTAATGCTAAGTAAAAGGAAATCATTTGTCATCTGTGCCCTTACAAAAAAAGAATAACTGACTAAATCTTCACCCAAAGTATCGGATTATCAAGTACTGCTGGAATTGGTATCTATCAGACCAAAAATAATTAGGGTCGGACAGACTTACTAATTTAAATTTCTGGACAATTCCTACATACAAACTATATATAGCCAAATATTCGGGTATTTCGGGTTCAATATCTTAAAGGGCTCAGAAGGTTTTTTACGTAACTATTGGCTATACAATCAAGAAGACTTTTATAAAGCTCATCTGAAGAAACGCTTACCCGCCATAAAATTCTCCAATGTAGCGATATTTAGAAACGAAATGGCGAATGCACTGTTTCTCCTTGCATGGATCATTTTGTCCAGTGTAGGGAAAACATTCTTCAGGAATGACACCAAAGTCTTGAGCGTATTTGCCGGCAATCAGATATGGAAAGCCCCCGTCACATCCTGTAGATAAGAATATCATATATAAGAACATCTACGCGGGCCGACACAGTAGAAAAACTGGCTGTCACATAAAAACTGTCGAGCTGCCACTGAGCTCTACTCTTAGAACCACTATGTTTGAGGAATTTTCACATAATAGTATTAGAAGTTGCCATACTGCTTGGTATTTTACAACATAAATGCAACTTACACAATATGTTGATGCCATTAATGAATGGTTGGTTTCATAGAAAAATGCAACCATCGTACTTTGAATGTTCTGCAACTACGGTGAAAAATTTGTCGATGATCAAACGTCAAAAATACTCGTTAGTATTTTGCGAATTTTCGATACACATTTTGTCCATACAGGTGTAAAATATGGTGCTCCTATCTTCTTCAGGCTTAAATAAACATGCTTCTTCAGTTATCTACATCGCTGTTGTGCTAGCTGATAGAGGAATATGTGAAGCAGGAGTACGGATCATCACATGGCTTGGAATAAACGTCAACTCTAATAGTCTCTAGACGTGATCAACATTTGAGGGGAATAAAATCACTGGCAATCCAGCACAACATTTCAGAAGGTGGCTCTCTTTATGAACCAGTAGGGACCGTCAAACCCATCTATCGAATATACATATAATCAGTCGGCAACTTGGTGAACAACTGACTAGAAAGTGGCACTGCCATGACAGCGAACAAACACGGCCTGGTGCACAACAGCAAGCTCGGCCTAATGCACATTGAGGGTTACGAACCCCAAGTTTTTTCAAATATTCCTCGATAAGCTAGCACACCAGCGATGTAGATAACTGAAGAAGCATGTTTATTTAAGCCTGAAGAAGATAGGAGCACCATATTCCTATTGAAAATTTGAAAAATACTGATGAGTATTTTAGACCGAGTTTGAGCGTCAACAAATTTTTTACTGAATGGTTGGTTTGTTCGCCAGCTCTTTTACTTTGCTACTTTTTTCTATTATGGAGTCGACAACAGAGTGGAAGGGTGCCTCCCACTCCCCATAACTTCGTTAAACTACTAGCCGTTGGGGGAAGGAGAGATGACGAAAATAATTGACTTTATAGGAAAATTGTGAGAATGAGGCGAAGGCGCAGAATATGGCTTCATGGTGACAATATCTTTTTGTTCCCCTTCTTGACTTGTGGTAAAGGCTCTTAAAAAAATAGTAACAAAAGAGCAACTAATTTCTCCCACCTGTGAACACTCCTGGTGGGGCGCGTCTGGCTACCTACCGATGAGCATTAGGCACCTTACCACCCTTTTCATAAGAGAAACAAATTCAGGAAAGCACTTTAAAAGTACTAACTACAGCTTGTAATTACCATATACACGGCAAACAGAAGTAATGGACCAGGGTCCACCGTTTCCTTGTACATCTCCAATGAAATGAAAACCAGTATAGAGTTGTTAGGGGGTCCATTTGCACGTTAAAGAGTTTCAATGAATATGCCATTCAAGGTCATCACGTTTCTAAGTTACTGAGCGTCATAGACCACTGGTGTAAATATGAAAGATGTTGGGAATCACTAACTAATATTACCGAAAAAGAACAGAAATCGGTTAATAACTAGAAATGTTATAGGCAAAAAATAACCGGAGAAAAATAGGGCAACATGTCCGACAATGAAGCAAATGAACAGTGGAATGCTGGAGATGTTTCTGTGCCTGACACGCTGCCTTTATTTTTTTTGCAGTTTTTCTTTTGCCCATAATGTTTGTAGTTAACCCAATTTTCGTTTAGTCTTATTGGGTAGTATTGGTTTAAGATTCCAAATATCTTTCAAATTTACACTAGTGGCCTGTGACGCTCGGGGAAAAAAACCGTAATGGCCTTGAATGGACATGTCAAGGTCTATTAACTCCCCTGTGCAAACGTTCCCCTAGCGACTTAAGCTCACCCAGATTTCATTTCGAGTGGAGATGATACCTGGAAACAGTAGACCATGGTCCATTACTTATGTTACACCCTGTATACAGCTTTTAATTTTCAAACAAAATCTGTTGAACATAAAAAGTGATGCATCTAAGGTCAATCCAATGAAGCAACTGGATTTACACAGCCACCTATTACATAAGATACATTTTATACATAAAAGATATACAAGCTCCACAAAAGTTACATATTTAACAGGTGACAAGGATGAGAAGGCATTTACATATATCCCAAATTAAACGCTGCTTACCTTGTGAATATTCACTACAACTGACTATGTCTTGAGGAGAGAACACTCCTTGGAAAGTGTTATTGGTAGAAATGCGGAGACGTGCTTCCAACATAGCCATTGATGCAAATGAATAACAGCTTCCACAACCACCTGCATGTAAACCAGAGATGGTTACCACTATTCTTTTAAAGAAATCATACACACAGCAAACAGCATACGTTACCTTGATTACGTATTGGTGAAACAAAACTAACTCCTCGCACATCTCTCCAGTCAAAACTTTTAGGAAGGTCTGATGTTAATCGCACCGTTTCACTTGTAACCTTTGCAGGTTTGGGAAGGCTGAAGAAAACAAATGGCTTACTTTTTATTCTTTACCAACTTTTGAAACTTGTTAAACGTCACTTCGAGAAAGCAATACATTCCTTTTGAGTACTGCATAAGTACTGAGACATACGTTTCATTACAAAGGTAACAATTAACAGCAGGAACTTATAAATGCATAAAGGTCCATGCTGTATCATAGTGCATCCCTTGTCACAAGGTCAACTAGGAGAGAAGCTATGGGGTTTCTTTCCTAGCTCCAGCCCTGGTAATTCAACATCATCAGAATCTTTAGTTTACCAAAGCAGCACTGAAAGGCATCAGATTTCTGGCACGCAAGTGAATCAACATAGAGTCAGGAGGTGAGATATTAGACTTCTCCCTCTCCTCAAGGCCGTGGAAGGCTGTTAAGACGTGAAGTTACAAATGCCTGGTCTAATGGTAGCGTAAGCGGTCTTTTATTGCATGTATATATAATGCTGAAACCTATACAGGGTACTTTTAATGTAGGTTATCCTAAAAAATAGTCAAGATTAGTCCTTGCTCATCTGGCAGCATGCGGTAGCGATTCACAAGGGATGGAACACGCGGATTATCATGAACCCTCATCGAGCCCGATTGGGCTTTCCTTTATGTCACTGCTGTTAACAGTCATTCAGGGCGTCGTATAATTCAGCTCAACAATCATTGTCCAACTTCAGTCTAAATAAGGAAGGAAACCATCAAAGGGTCAAAGTACACAAAGTGCCAAACGGATTCTAAGGAGCAATTAAAGCAACGTATGACAAGCCTTGGCAAAAAGTCGTATGGCTGGCATTTTGTTTTATTAAATACTGCCCAAGCTCAGCCAAAATGATCATTCTTAAATAACAAGGGTGAGAGCTAATTGATATTCTTAAATAAGTATAATTTAATAATGAAACAAGTTAAACAACTTACTGAACGATTCTTGACTTTCTGCCACCTCGCATTCTTAGCAACTCTTCATACGGCTTTCCTTCGAACTGTGAATATGCTCTGGCTGTCCAAGACACTTGTTTTTGGTTGATTGTCTCAATAAAATCTTTTTTATTCGTAAACAGTTCATCATGGCCCAACCTAAAAAGATATTTGTGACGTAAGAACACATATTATTGCTAAATTATACAGGAGTGGAGTATTCAAGACTTAAATCAGAAACTGAAATCTTAAACCACATAATCCCACCATGTGCATCACTTTCTAAGGAGCGGGCGCCATCACTGGTTTAATCGAGCCACGAGTGTTTTAGTCATGATTTGCACAGAGGAATGAACAAGTATTCTAATTGACAAAAAAAATGGCGAACCCAGGTTCCCTTAAGAAGTGCCCTTGTCTAGTGGAGCCAAGCGTGGCCCACCTGAGTGTTTACTATCCAGTGATGACCAGGCAGCGCAGCTGAGTGAGCAGTGAAGTGGATGCTTGGAGGACAAATGGAGGTTGTGCAACTATAGGTAAAGTAGTAGGACACCTTGAGCAAGCGTCATAATCACACACAAGAAAACTGGGTTAAAAGGGCATTCACGCCACTGTGCAAACCTGTCCCCAATGCAAGAATTGGTTCACAAAATGAAGCATGGAGGATAGTGATCATTATTTATGAGGGCAAATAATTTTTAACATTTTCAACTTCAATTCAAGGGATTAAACCAAAGTTAATAAATGGAGTCCCTGCGGAAGAGAGATGTACCCTTTTAATATAGGAAGGCACATTACTTAATGGCCCTGAAGGAATTTATTAGGTAGTGGATAAATAATTGCAAAACAAAACATGTTAAATTCACAAGCATGACAAGAAAGAGCTCACCTTGATGGTTCCACATGCATCTTGGGCAAAGTTTTTTCAACTTTCTTCCCAACAATGCAGGCCCAATTTCGAACGAGAATGTCGTGTGACCATCCAGGCAATGTCGTGTCACAATATGAGGTGACGTTTTTCCCACTTTGCTTGTACATGGAAAATGCAAAGTACTTGCGTTGATTGACAACCACCTATTATATATAAAAAAAAAAAATTATTCAGTATAGCCTACCAGTAGTGAGCAAACTCGTATGTGTTGTAGTTAAGGTTGGTGAGCAGGACAGAAGTGATTGGTGGTTGGCTACCACTGTCACACGATGAATATGGCATAAAGTTAGGAATGTGTTGGTGAATCCTACGCTTACCCACAACCTCCTTCAAAAAATAGTGGCGACGGCATCTCTTCTGCAAGGGATGGAAGTTGTCTTCTCAACTCTTCCGTCTATCATGGCACCTCTATCAGTCCATTGCAGATTGTCCAGTATTAAAAAAATTGCTGAAGGCTTTGGAAGAAATATTGGTGGTGCTGTATCGTAGCTGGTCCAGTTCTAGCTTTTTGTAGCCCCCCCCCCCCCCAAAGAAACTGTATTCGCAACTTTTTACCATATTCATTGTACCAATTAAGAATCTTGTTCCAAGAAAAAAATCAAGGGGCCACAATGACTTTTGGTATAGGCCAAACGAGGTGCCATCACAATGTATAGGGTAACAGGCAGAACCCGATATTTCTCGATAGTTTAAACTTTTTTTCTAAGTTTGAAAAAAAAACAAAAAAAGGGACCAAATTTCTGAATTCAAAATTAAATCCAAGAGTCACAAAAACTGGGTCCTATTTTATTTTTTTTAAACACTTAAAAAACTTTCAACTTTTCTTCAATGAAGGCACGATGGCCACGTGAATTATTAAGTTTGTGACTACACCAAAGGAAACGTAAAACAGTATTTTTTTTTAATTTAAAAAGTAGGACCCCATTTTTAAATACAAAAACCGAATTTTGAATCCAGGTAATTGGGCCCAGTTTTTTTTAGTTTTTTTTATAAGAATTTAGAAAAATTTAGAAAAATTGTCAGACTTGGTTCCGGACGCACCTTTTCTTTATTAGGGGGGAGGAGGGGGTACCCTGTAGTAATGCACAAACGAAGGTAAGCTAGCATAATACAGACATATAGGGTGGTC
>JAHWFP010073462.1:21564-44525 GCA_023313725.1 Lithobius niger | reverse complement strand
CCCACCAACCAGGGTTGCCACATGCGTTTTCTCCTTTTGCGTTTTTATTTGGAATCCAAATACTGTAAAAGCCTTTATTTAGCTATTTTGCTTGATGGCCAAATAAATGTTTTTTTCTTTTTTCTTGAAATCTAATTAGGGCTTTTGTTTGTTTTGCTCCCCAACCCCCACCAACCAGGGTTGTCACATGCTTTTGTTACCTTTTGCGTTCTTATTTGAAAAGCAAATAAAAGCTAGCTTTCTTTCCTGAGGTCAGGAATAACTTTCATTTCTTTACTGAGGTCAGGGATAAGGGTTATAGCGACGGGGAATGGTTGTTGGACTTAGAAAAATTCAACATCGACGCGTAGCGTTCTTTTTTGAAACTCCCTGTATGTACCTTTTCGCGTTTCCAGAATCAGTACGATCGAGTTAAGGTTTGGAATAAAAAAAAATATTTTAAAGTTAATAAACCGTAAAATACAGGCTTTGCACCACTTCTTCGATGCCTATTTTAGTACATAAATCGGTTGGATGTCACTTGCTTGACCCTTAAAATTAGGTTGTGTACATATATATTCAGCATTTATTTAGTTATCATTGTTTATTTAGTTATTTCATTTTTCGTTTACTTATACCCAATACTAAAGAAAAACACCGTAAAATGTTTAATGCTCGTTAATACTTGTGCGCATGCGCAGATTGCAGTGTACACATTCCTTTTAATTTATTCACTCCAGTTTTATTTGCATAATAATTCTTCATTAATTAGATTAAAAAAATTTATACGGTGTTTGCGTTCGCTTGCAAGGCCCCGCAAGCACCGTATAAATGTACTGATTGCGGAGCTACAAATTGGCGGATTTAAGGCTCGCTTCACATGTTGCCACTGAGTGGCGCTTCCGAGAAGCGCCACTCGTAGCATAGCATAGAACAAGAGTAGGGGTGTTCACACGTGTGGCACCACAGAATCGCTAGGTGCCACAGAAGATCAAAGTGCCGTTGCCGAAGAAGCGCCACTGAGTGGCTACGTGCGTAGGGACCCTAAGTCGTTTTAACACGTTGCCGCGCTATAAAACAAGACTGCTCCTGGATGTATGAAGGTGCTGGAGCCATTTGGAATCAATTTCAGAAGGATATCGGGTATCGGTGTATTCTAGACTTTAGCCACAGTCTTTTGGTATTAACTCCACTATGGCCTGACAAATAAGAAGTCTAACAACTTAGTTCCTTTTTTTTTCTTAGTCATGGTTGTGTCACAACCCATACAAAGTTTTACATTTACTTTTGGCACAAATCTAGTTTACCACAAACCCCCAAATTTTAAGAAAAAAAAAAGACTTAACCTTATTGTCATCGTAAGGCAGATTAAAGTTGATTCCAAGGTGCGGAAAGGTGGTTCAAGGCGAAAAAAAAATAAAAAGACGCCAAATCGCTTGTTTGTTCTGTTGTATTTTTTTGAGGCAGATGGCGCCGCGCAGGAAAGCATCAACTGGGCCAAAGTCCGTCAAGTGAAACGCCAAACCTCAACCAGTTCATTACAAGTGAAACGCCAAACAGAAGCCGGTACCTATAACCTAACCTAACCGACAATATTTTGTTGGTAAATATTACCAAGATTTTACTAAATAAAACTTATTCTATCATGGCAACATCTACACACAATTACCAACTAATAAACTTGTACAATTATCTGCCAGAGCAACTTGCAGTTGCAACATTAAGTGTAACAGTAAAACATTTTCTGTCACATAAATAAAACCAAGAACCTCCCCCATAAATTCTTGATAAAATAAATACCAAAATATACCAACCAAATAAAATAAAATAAAACCAATGAAAACATAATGGCAAGGTTTGGATTTCCAAACCTAAAACATACACTGGGCATCTGTGGAAAAATAAAAAAAAGTATGCACTCAATAAAAAAAAAAAGTTGTTTGCTTCACTCCATCTAAAACCAAAGTCACGAGATATAACGACGCCCCCTCCTTTGATCTAGCAGATGATGTGCTAACCGCTGTCACTTACCCATTGTTTTACAGTTTTCTGTTAAACTTTGACTTCTTTCAGTTTCGTAAAATATCCACGTTCCAGCAACATCATCAAAAGTACAATTGGCAGGAGTATCGGCATTAATAACTGTTATTAAATTAACAAAAACTATAATGGACAGAACTCCGCAATACACACGCACAGTAGACGACGCCATGTTGCAGTATGAAATTATTGGTGAATAACATCATAGTAACATCCGGTCACATCACGTGAGAAGTCACACGCCGTCGTCTCTGAATTATTTTAAAAGTATTATTCCAAACAAGAATTATAATAATTTATTAGAATCAACAAAAACTTTTAATTCATTTAAATTTTATTTACGGCTATTACGGCTAATATTTGAAGTAGAAAAAGTATGTAAAAAGCGCCAATTATGTAACCCTGGTGGCTACATTTTATGCTACTTCGTACATCCGGTTCACTTTTATGAAGCACTGTGACAAGCTTTGCTATCTCCTGCTTGTTAAAATAGTCAGTAGTTAGCAAATCCTATACCGCCACACTGATCAAATACAATTTTGAGTAAAATTTAAACGTTTGTTCTGAGTTCAAAATTTATTCATATTTTATGATTTAAAGTATTATTATGTCAAAAAAATAATTTTAAAATAACAATTAACGTGTTATTGATCTATTGGCTTCAGCTCTACTAGATTTAAGCTATGCCAGCTACCTCGACCAGCTGGAAGGTTTATATCACGTGATGATGTGACGTCTCATCACATGAGTAACAACATCGCGTAGGCCTAAAATTTCCCGTCAACGAAGAAACCTGTAGTAGCCGTCAAGATGTTGGCGCTTATTAATCGAATTTTAGATTGGTTTAAGAGTTTATTTTGGAAGGAAGAGATGGAACTAACGTTAGTAGGCCTCCAATATTCTGGAAAGACCACATTTGTGAACGTGATAGCCGTAAGTATAAGCCGAGTCTCGGTCCACCTTCGCGAAAAACTGGCTGCCCTGTAGTGTAGCAAAGCTAACGCGCCTTTCTCTTTCCTTTCCTTGTTTTTGTGAATTTACTTAAAGAGGTTTACTAAGTATAAGTGCGGTAGAGGTAAATAGAGCAAGTAACGTAAACCTGTGTAGGTACTAAAATAAAAACTTGGGTTTGTGGTAACGTGTTTTAGTGCAGCAAAACCACACCCCCGGCACTTGGTCGTGATGAAGATAGATGCCAAAATTTAATTACTAATTTATTTTAACAAAAGATGAAAAAAGTGGTGGTTGATGTGATTGTTTTAAACTGCATTACGTCTACACATGTTTTTGCGGTCGTCTTTAGTCCTGTTGCAGCTGCATAGTGCTTGCTCTGTAATGTCATAGAGGCCATCGTAAATCCAAGTAACGGCAGTTAAGATTATATTGTGGCAAAACATTTGAGCGCACCTGTGGCTTTTATACCATTTCTCATCCGGCATAATTGTTTTTCATCCTACTGCATGTGCATTGCCTCATTATTAAAACCATTAAAATCACAGGCTTAGGAGAAGAATCTGCTTATGGGGAGAATAGGTGTCTCTGCACCGATCAACTTCTTGTTGCGCTAGAATTACGTAAAATGATCAGCTGAACAACGTTTTTCTCATACCATGTTTGGCCCTTAAAAAATTAATCAAAGTGGCACTCTTTGCGCCGAGCACCGCATGCGCGTGACGGATCTCGAGCATCAGACAGATCACTTTTTGGCTGGCCAATTTCGGTTGCCTGGACAAGTTGTTGGATGCGGGTTTCTGATGTTATGTATTTAGCCGCAGCGAGCGAGGTACATAATTTGGAAAAATTGAAAATCAACTTTTTCTCGATCAGGCATGTCCGTGCAAAAAAAGTTACGCCGCCTGCCGGCAACGGGTGACTTCACAGCCCATCTCGCAAAATCAGACTAGAGACACCTAGTCGTTTCGTGTTACGAAGAATCTCGACTATCCTCCAATCAGCTTCTCGTGCTAGAATCTAGGAGTGTTATGCGTGTGGGAGGATGCGACTTTCAGATGGATAGCCTGCTTCCTCAGCTAGTCAACTCGAGAGGGCTTACGGCTCGGCTGCAGCGATGGAATGCACTGGCGATGTATCACGCTGTGTATTAATAATGTATCACATTATTAACACACAGTGTGAAAAAAGCGAAATATGAGTATTTCGTTACACATTTTCGACAGTTCTGAATAAGTGATGGTATACAGGGGGGTTCACAAAAAACTGACAACCCAACATTTTCTAAGTCCAACTTTTCTAGTTAGCACCCCTCAGATCCAAGAGGACTGAAATTTTCCCGTTTCATTAGCTTTAATTTCTGTCCTCTCCTGGTTCGGAGGGGTGCTAACTAGAAAAGTTGTACTTAGAAAATGTTGGGCCGTCAGTTTTTTGTGGACCACCCTGTATTTTCTTCCTACTGTCTTATTCGAGAACAAGAAAAGTTATTTTCCTAGAATCATGTCATTGAGCACTTATAACACAATCAAATCTTACTACGTGAATATTATCCTTCACTTTTCAGGACTGTCCTTCCACTGGCCACCCAGTCTCTTTGCTAAATCGCTACTCACTAAATGCTTGTCGGTTGGAGATTCACCAGCATAAATCCATCCTTTTCATGCCTCACAATGTCCATCGATTCCAGGCATCATTGACGTTATCACTAACCAAGTTCGTCTAGAGCGGGGTTGTGGTCCTCTCCCAATCAATACGGTGTCTCGTGGCCTTGTGGTGCGACACTGTTTTTCTTCCTCCCGCTTCCTTGTATCCGATATATGTTGCCTTACATGGCTTCTTATTCCCTTGTTTAGCTTCGTAGCCCCCACAAGGCTCACAATAAAACTCCTTCTTTTACGTTCTCGATCTCACTCGGGGCTTTGTCTTTCTCACTTCTGTTCTACCACGGACTTGGTGCTGGCCCAGAGGCAGACCTTTCTGCAGCTGTCTGCGACACCAATTGTCGGAAAAAATTTGTCTGTAGCTAATCTGTTTTTATCGTATTAGTCAACCCACATATTTATTGGTTTTTATGGAATAACTTTTCAGTGCTTTATCCTATTGATCTGGCTACTCCACCAATGGAAAGGTCTCGTCGAGACGATTAAAATGGTGTATTGGAACGTCAAAATCGGTCAAAAATTGACAAAACTGCTAAAATTTGGCCAAAATTTGTCTGCGGCGGCCTTCAACTGTCTGCGACGTATGCCGCACGTTGCGATGATTCTGCCATGGGGATGCTGGCTTATTGCTCTTCCTCTCAACAGCCTGTACTTAATGCAATCCAAATTTCTACACGTACATGCAAAATCTACCAAAATGTCTGATACCCAGAATGTAAAGTTGTGTGGTGAAAAGTGTGTTTCTATGTGCCATGAAAACTTACATTACCTATAATTTAGCATTCTCCTTCTCTTTGTGCTGTGCGCACTAGTGATTGAAGTTCTATGGTTGTCCGGCACTGCTACCCACCGCGCATGCGCAGCCTCCAGTATATGAATGCAGACGAAGGGCCATGTTGCATCTTTCTCTAGCCCTCGACACGTTCGTTTGCTCCTGTGCGAAAAAATGTTTCTTCGTTGGATTTCTACCGACGACCGATGCCTCGAGCGAAAGGCATGCCTCGGGATCTTGCCCTGCGCAGGATCTTCGTCTTCTCCGGAATTTTCAGTGATTACAACTACCTCCGCACGGTCTCCTCAGATGGCATCTAGGTCTCCGACCATGCCTGCTTCTGGACCGTCTTCCTTCTAGTTACCGGTCACCTCCGGTCCAACTATCGGCACGTCTTCTACCTCGCATGTCCAGTGTGAACAGGTGGACCCTGCTCACGATCTTCGGTCCCTTCAAGAGGACCTCCTCAAGACTAAGGAACGATACTCCCACCTGATACTTCGAGTCAAGGCTCGCTGCGCTAAACGGAAGCGCCCAATCCCTCCTGTGAATGAAATCATTGACTTGTCATCTCAATCGTCCCGGTGCTCAACCTCTTCACGGTCGCTACCGTCTGGTATGGATTCCCAACCTCTTTCCAAGGAACGAGTGCATCGCTCATGGCTTGTATCGCGTCACCTCCGACATCATCTCCCTTTGCATCCAACTGAAAGTAACCCTGTTACCTCTTCACATTCCGGGCAGTCGCAATGTGATCGCGGACTCCCTGTCACGACGATCTCCGACAGGCTAATGGTCCCTCAAGACATCCATCTGCACGTGTGTTCCAGCTTTTGGGCGGCCGTATCTCGACGTCTTTGCCACGAGGTTCAACGCCGAACTTCCCCATTTCGCCAGTCCGGTTCCCGACCGCCAAGCTTGGGCAGTAGACTCCTTGACAATGGACTGAAATCGTCTCTTCGTATATCTCTTCCCTCCTCCCAAATTGCTTCCCCTGGTGTTACGCAAGATCAATCGGTCACCGGGTCTTTTTTATCCTGATTGCTCCAAACTGGCCATCCGTCGCATGGTTTCCTCTGCTACTCAGCCTCCTGATGAGACTCCGCTCTCGCAACATTGAAGGACGGTTCTCCACAGGAAACCTTAGTCACTCTGATTACACGCATGGCTACTATCATCCGACTGCTTGAAGCATCAGGCGTTCCTTCAGAGTAAGCCGTTCACATTGCTTCCAAAGCAGTGCGAGCATCGACCAACAAGATTTACGATAGCCACTGGAGACGATGGTTTCATTGGTGTTTGCGACGGCAGATCGATCCAATCACTCCATCTTTAGCCCATCTTCTCGACTTTGTCTCCGGCCTCTTCAAGGAAGGACTCCATGGATTCACCATTTTGGTTTACCGCTCGGCTCTGAATATGTTTTCCGAGCAGCAAAGCGTACCATTCTCCTGGTTGACTTTCGTATCTCGGTTCTTCTTCGGTCCTTTGAACTAGAACGACTGGTGGTCCGACGCTTTTTTCTGGACTGGGACCTTTCTATTGTGCTCAATTCCTTACTCAAGGCTCCGTACAAACCCCCCTCCTTTTGTCGTTTCAGTCATCTTACAAGGAAGTCTGCTTCTGCTGCAGCGAGTCCAAGCACTTTCAGCAACTGCCACCGACTGCTTCTTCCACAAGGATTGTTCCGCGGTCACCATAACTCCGCACGCTTCCTTCAGGGCCAAGACTCAGAAATCCAGTGATAGGACTAACCCCATTTGTATTCCTGCCCTGTCCGAGCCATCCGCTAGTATTTAAAAAGTCCAAATCATTCCGTCGCTGTCGTTCCCGCTTTTTTCATCCCCTTCGCCTCCGCATCCGGAGAAACTTCGGCACACATGATTGCTACGTGCATAAAGACAGTCATCATGGATGCCTGTAAAGCCCTTGACATCGATTGTGCCGACCAAGGCATTCGAGTCACTGCCCGTGAGTTGCGAGCCATTTCCACCTCCTGGGCACATTACATCAATATCCCCATCTCCGACGTCATGGAAGCAGCCACTTGGAAATACCCGACTGTTTTCACGTATCACTACACATGACATGTCGGCCCAGTTGGACGGACTATACCGCATCGGCCCCTTCGTGGCCGCAAAGCGAGTATTGTAATTTCCCCCTTAAGTTTTCGGGTCAACCGCCATTTTTACCGACCTTGTGCGAAGAATTTTTTCTTTTTGGGGACCGGCACGCTACCCTTGGGGGCTCCGTCAAGTGGTGCCCACCGCCTTTGATGAAATCATTGGAATGCTAAATTATAGGTATGGATATTTTCATGGCACATAGAAAGTCCAAAATAGCAGGTGCAGCTGGTTGATTTTGGTTTCTATTGCCCTTATGAAACATACATTACCTATAGCTCACCCTCCTCCCCTCTTGAGTCGCCACTGGGGCACTAAGAGGAACGAAAGATGTAGCATGGGCCTTCGTCTGCTTTTATGTACTGGAGGCCGCGCATGTGCGGTGGGTAGCAGTCCCGGACGACCATAGAACTTAAATTTCTAGAGTGCACAGCACAAAGAGAAGGAGAATGCTAAATTATAGGTAATGTATGTTTTCATAAGGGCACCTGAAGCCAAAATCAACGAGCTGTACCTGGTATTTTGGACTTTTTAGGTGAAACAAATTACAACAAATTAATTACGTGATTTGACAGATTTTGTCTGATGATGTCAATGTCTTGATGTTGTAGCAATTTCTTCAGATTTTCGCTCTACTCCCCAAATAATGCCCACTGTCTTTGGAATGCTTTCTGAAACAAGAAAGGGAATAAAAAATCGTGAAAAGCAACATGTGGCGGGTAGGCTACAAGGTAGATGGACGAAGAAAACGGCATCGCAGCCCACCACAAGGCCACGAGACACCTTTGTATTGATTGGGAGAGGACCACAACCCTGCTAAGGTCAAACTGTTAGTGACAAACATCTAAGATGCCTGAAGTCGATGGCCATTGTGGGGCATGAAAATGATGGGAAAGTGCTGATAAATCTCCAACCGCCATCGACTCAAGCCATCCGACATCTTAGTGAGTAGCGATTTAGCAAAGTGACTGAGCGCCCGGTGGAAGGACGGGTCTGACGAGTGAAGGAAGCTACGCACGCGGGAAGATTTGAATGAGTTAAGAGTTCTGAATGATGTGATTCTAGAATAATAATTTTTGTGCCCGATGAAGGCAGTTGTTAGAAAATATACTATTTCTCCAAATAGTAACCACCAATATTTTGCTTTTTTAAGACTGCATCAATAATGTCGAGTGCATTAAATAGCGAATTCGTGACGCTCAAAGAAACAAAGCCATTTTTCTGTGGCGATGTATACGACGATAGGTGTTACTCAGAGGGCGGCAAGCTGTCATCGTTTGGGCTTAATTTTTTAGGGGAGCCTGCGTTGGCCCTCATTTGGCTCATGCTTGCCAGGTTCTATGTGAGCTCCAGCTTCTCGGACAAAATATTCGTTTAGAGTATAAATTCACGGCTGACAACATGGGAACTAATAAGCGGCCGTTAGAAGATCCAAGCAAGGAGTGCCACACGAGCATCGCTTTGTTTCCGCCATTTTTTCTGCCACATGATGCTGTTGTTTCTTGAGGGTGCTGGTAGCGTGGGGAAGCCGTCTCTAATGCCACTAATACAGCCTACGCTCAGAATGATGCAATCCTCCCAAACACCTAATAATCCTAGCTAGAATTACCTCAGTTGATCAACAGTCCACAGCAGTGCCAAGCTGTACACCATCTATCTCTGTTTAAATGGCTCTATCCCCATTGGTGTAAAGTAGTATCCAGATAGGCTTGCAAGCATACTGGGTACCTGTGTGGAAGAAAGTTCCATGTTTATGACCCGTCATAAAGTATCAAAACTAAGGCTGGGCCGATACACTTTTTACCGATCTGATCTGATACCGATTTCGAAGAGAAAAATCTGCCGATACTGAGTCCCGATATCGATCATTGATACAGAGTCTCTAAGGAAGAAAAAATGTTTATTTATATTTAACCTGCAATAAGTGTGTTTCTACATGAAACGTTATTTTTTTTTTATATCTAGTAGTTTACTGAAGTACGTCTTTATAAAAAAAAATTACCTTTGAAGCAACCCTTCCGAATGTCGATCTAGTAGCAGTCGCCACTTGGCCAGTAGACCTAGCAAACATACTCGCCACATACCAAATACGTCTTGTATGATGAAAGGTTTCTCTAATTTATGCATTGACAAAATTGTGCAAACTCCAGTATTAATGCAGAAAATCCAGTTATATAGCCCTTATAAATCTGGGCATAACGTCGCAACCGTTCGTCTCTAACTTATACGGTTCCAGAGATACTCCTTTTTTAGTAGAATGCTCTGTAGCTAGTCGCCGATTTGGCGAGTAATGCTGAATTCCAAGTCGCCGACTGTTGATTTCCACTCGCCAAATGGCGAGTGGCGACCGACATTGGGAAGGGTTGCTTTGAAGTCATTGCATAAATAAGCATAAGACTAAAAAAAAATATTGGTTTGAAATAATAATGCATACGCTAAAATGATTTAAAAATGCAAAGCCCCAGTAAAATTTTAACATTTTGCCTTGTAACTTCTTAACAGTAAGAGAATGCTACTAGCAGTTTGGACCATCGGAAAGCCGGCGAACAAACATTCGAAATGTGCTATGCTATTACTAGGCCAGTATTTCAAACTATCTGCTGTAAGGCTTAAGGGATGTAAAAAGTTGTTTCCCACTGCTGTTGCACTGAGCAAAGACCTGTAGCACAAACATACTTCATTTATTTTTGTAAGAACGTCACCTTAAATTGACTTTGATTTTCTAATGCTAGGCCTATTTTAACAGGTCTTTTTTTTTTTTATATTTTGAATTGTGCCTTTTTCAAGTTGGTTGCTTAACCCTTACATGCTGAATTTCTAGCTGTATGTTCGAAAAGCTGAACTGAAATGATGAAATTTACATTTCTGAGTTCCTTCAAAAAAGTATGTTGTGATGAGAATTTCCCTGACAGAAATTTGCTCACTTGATTGTACCCTAAATTCATCCAATCACAGCCGACTTCAGTAGCAGTGATAGCACTTCAGTAGCTTGCGGAAGCTACTGTGGCGTTATCACTGTAAGTCGATGTTCATTGGCTAAATTTAAAACTAAATCAGTAAGGAAATATCCTGTAGCTTTGATTGGTCGACCTACTGTAATGCAAAACATGACCAGCGCTATCTAAAATTGATACGCTTCCAGGCGTCACTAGCTTCAAACGTTACACTGTCGACATGCTACGATACGTTTGTTACATTCATTTCAAATAAAAGTATGTATTTTCCTACCAAAAACATTCAGGAAGGCCTTTCTTTCGAAATAGGCACTGTCGATCATTCGCGTAACCTAGCAACGCCTGCAGTCACACGTAGAAGCCGATGTTGAAGCCCTGCTGCGTCGTTAGGCCTAACGTAACCAGCAACAAATTTGGGGCACCGTTTGTAATTTATTATGCTCCACTGTACTACGTATTTGATTTTTTTTTTTACTTTTGCAATTTTATAAAAAGCCAAAATATGTACTACATTTACCAATTTATTACTACGGAATTTGTTTAAAGTAAAAATGTTTGGAAGTGTGCGCCAATGAGACATTCTTCAGCGGCAGCGAATATCATTTGTATTCCTGGCGGCCGTAGTGCAAATCGGAGCGCCGATATTTGGAGGGCTGCAGCAGCTTTATAATTTTTTTAATTCTGCATACGTAATTGAAAAATTACGAGATTCTCTAACTGAATACCCCCCCCCCCCCCAGCTATTGGAAATTATCACATTTTTTTCAACACTCGTGTTTTGGCCCATTAAACTCACTTGTTATTTATTGGTAGATAATTTCCGTCGTGCTTCGCACTCGTGAAATTAATGTCTGCCTAAATAGCACTCATGAGTTTATTGGGGCCAAAACACTGGAAAATAATTATCGATAATTTTCTTAGCTCTTGGGATATTACGTGTGATAATCTAATGAGCTGTAAATCAGAAATAGGCTTACAGTTCAGAACCAAATAAGTGTCTTCAAACCATAAATTCTGATTTAGTTCGGGTGGAAGGTTTGTCCTGCCCGAGAATTTTTTTATCTCCAATGTGCAACGTGTTAAAGCCCCACATTTTTGTGCAAATGACAACTTGCGTTAAATGTGCCAGTTTTATGAACACCATTTAGTTACTGTACGTCGTCTTGAGCAGGCTTCTGTCTTTTTTATTTTTTTTTGTAATTAAGTCTGTAAACAGTTTTAAGAGTCCAAAAATGTATTTGAAAAAGGGGAAAAACGAGCCCTTTTTTAAAGTAGCCTCCTGTAGACTTGTGCACAAATTAGGGAAATTCGGGGGTCGAGAATTTTCCTAATATCCCCGTAACCGAACCAAAATTGCCCCAAATATTAAAAGCACTGTTCCAGAGTACTTAACAGAATTTCAAAACGGTGTTTGTTTTGTTTGTGATTTTGTTCATTTTGCAATGTTCGTCTAATCAGAAAAGGAAGTAAACTCTACACCACAAAGACGAACAAAAACGGATTGTCTTGAATTGTTCATTTTTGTGGTGTAGTGTTTACTTCCTTTTCTGATTATGTCGTTCATTCACCACCGTAGTCGCTGGTTGCCGGTATTTGCAGATTCGTCTAAGGCGATTAAGAAAGATGGAAGCTTCAGTGGACCAAAAAAAAAATTTTTGCCTCAAAATTATTCTAAATTTGGCCTGCCCCATCGTAACCAGGTTACTGTGTACGGAATTTTGTTGTTTTTTTTTTTTGTTAAAACCTGCAAGTAAACATTTTTTTTTTTAAAAATGTTGATGCCAAATGTTTGAGTAGTCTAATTGCATCACGCCTGCAAGAAACGGCACATAAAGAAATGTAAAAAAAAAACAATTGGGTTAGCAGGTATTATTCGGTGTGGAGAAGCGTGAAACAATTTTCATTTTTTAAATGGTTTTATTTTTTTTTATCTGGAAGTAAAGATCTCGTATGCAGTAAGAGTGATGACTTGTAATGGATTATTTCCTCTTCCTTATTGCGCCCCAGGATAAAATTGATTATAGTTCTGATCAATTGAGTTGACTCGTCATTTATTTTTTTTAACAGTCCGGCCAGTTTAGTGAAGATATGATACCTACAGTTGGCTTCAATATGAGGAAAATCACTAAGGGCAATGTGACAATCAAGGTAAATGAAACGTGTATTGGTTTGATGTTGCAAAAATGTGTGCAGTTGAAGCTATTATTTACATTTATAAAATTCATGCAAACTTTTACCTTTCAGCTTTGGGACATTGGAGGACAGCCGAGGTTTCGAAGTATGTGGGAAAGGTATTGCCGTGGAGTTAATGCAATTGTGTAAGTATTTTAGGGCTCAATAGTAGAAACGACAATCTAGAAACTTGGTCTGTAAATTCCTATCCATTTCTGATATGACGACATCCAAGGATTCATTTTTTTGTATCATGGGCTGGCTGACTAACACCCCACCTATGTTCGTTGGAGTAGCCGTCGACACCAAAAGTAATCGTCAATCCACTGCGTTAGCTGTGCTGGTTTCTGACTAATACTTTTGTACAGCAAGCAGTTCAAAGTGATCATAGTGTTAAAATTTAATCCAGTAATGGTTTCATTTCTGTGTTTTTGGTATTTGGAAGGTGCACATTCAAACTATCCCGCAGACTCGTTCAAACGCCTCCATTGACATTAATTTATTTTAATCCAAAAACTAAACGATTCCTTACTGTGTAAATACAAACAGTTAATAAAACATGATGCATAATAATAAATCTCAATGTAAAGGATTAGCGAAGCAAAACAAGTCGGCATTAAATGATGACGAAATACACGGTACGCTAATCATGGAAAGAAAACTATGCCTACCCCAACTGGTACTGGGACCCAACACATCTAGCCAGGCACTGCACCTACCAATGCTCGTTGGTGTGGGTAGGCTTGTGGTCCACAAAAAACGGACGACCCAACATTTTCTAAGTCCAACCTTTCACCCCCTCAGAACCAGGAAAGGACGGAAATCAAATCGAACGAAATGGAAAATTTCTGTTCTTTCCTGGTTCTTAGGGGTGCTAACTAGAAAAGTTGAACTTAAAAAATTTTAGGTCATCAGTTTTTTTGTGGACCACCCTGGATTAATAAGCGAGATGTTTTGAGTCCCATTCAGAGCAATTATTTTTTCTTTTTCGAATTGTTTTTTATCAAGGCCAGTCCTAATTTTTGTAAGATTGGGCCTGATGCTCTCTTCCAAAAGAGACATAACTTTTGCTAAAAGAAATGCGGGGAAAAAAATTAATCTATAGATAAAAAAAAAACTGGGAATTTAGTATATTTTGCGATGCTAAGCTGTAGGTTACCTATCTTCCAGTAGATTCAGGCTTTGCATTTTAAGAGTCTTGTTCTATTAGTAGTGTTTATTTCAGTTAAAAAATTGTTCTGGTTGGGAAAAATAAAAGTGGGTAGTACAGGCTTCTTCAGGGTAGATAGTGTCTCATTAAACCTAAGTGAGCTATGTCTTCAGGATTAAGTCATTTAACCTGTTTTACTGTTTCCTCTTTACAGGTATATGGTTGATGCAGCAGACCTGGAAAAAATCGAGGCTTCCCGGAATGAACTTCACGGTCTGTTGGAGAAACCGCAACTCGAAGGAATTCCAGTTCTGGTATTAGGAAACAAGCGGGATCTTCCAAATTCTTTGGATGAAAAGCAGCTGATTGATCACATGTAAGAATTCTTTACGGCATGCTGGTATAGTTTGTAAACGTGTTAGTGTGGTTTTGGGCTGTATGGTCAGTTTTTCAAACCCAAAGTGAACGATTGAATTACTCACCTGACGTACATCCTAATTTAAATGATAAATTCTGTTGGGCAGCTTGTATGCATAACCACTGTCATTCTGCCACCAACGTATACGAGGGCAGGTACGAGTTCGTAAGATTTTTTTTGTGTGTCCGCTAATGTGAGGAGTTAAAAAACGATGATTCAAATTTCATTTGATCACCTCCCTCCGTCATTTTACTTTTTTGTTGCCAAGGGGAATGTGCCACCAAAAATGTATATACGCCGAATGGAAATCAACTTTCTGCTACGATTGGCACTAGTCAACACCATGACCGAAAGCGTGGCCGGTCGTAGCAGAATTAGTTGTGGTGTGGGGTTAGGCCAAGGCTCTCTTGTTAAAACTGCTGTCACCATTTTTTTTTACCCCTGCCTAATTAAAATAGCTTTACTTAGTGTTGTGCGATACGGGAGTATATTCCATAACCTCGTGTTGTATTCACTCTGTAACACATTTTTACTATAACGATACATTCGATCAACTCACAAAACCAAAGCCAAGCGGGTTCTAAAAATGATTTCTTTTTAAAAAACTCCCCAAGTCTATACATTCGAGATCGTTTCTCTGCCAGAACACGGTCACTTCTTAGGCTCACTAGGTTAATTCACACCCATTTGGCAATTGGTCGGGCTGTGTTCAGCAGACTCCGAAAAATGCATAGCACTGATGTGCATGTGACCCTCCTCCCTCATTTCCTCCATCTCAGCACCTCAGTTCTTGTACCTGTACCTTTACCTAAATGA
Source organism: Lithobius niger (assembly GCA_023313725.1). Classification (NCBI taxonomy): domain Eukaryota; kingdom Metazoa; phylum Arthropoda; class Chilopoda; order Lithobiomorpha; family Lithobiidae; genus Lithobius; species Lithobius niger. The sequence goes on along the minus strand of JAHWFP010073462.1, from coordinate 29,489 downwards.
GACCAATATACTAAGGCTGTACCGAACCGAACAGGGGCAAAGGCAAAATACCAAACCAAATGTATTTTCACTTCTAATGGACGGATTTTAATGTTTGAATACGCCTTTTTGAAGATTTTTTTCGCTAGCTTTCAGTTGGTCCAAACCACAAGTTCTAGCGCTGACTGTTCAGAAGTTATAAGGTAAAATGTGAAAGTAGAGAAAATTTCTTTGTTTAAAACAGTTTCCACATCTGTGCACTCGTAGGTCCATGTGAAAATACCTGCATTTATTAAGAAATTCGTACTTGATAAATGTATGAAGCTTTGTGAACAGAGTTTTTTTAAACTTTATTTTAAAAGTTCATTGGTTTGGTGCAGTTTTATTCAGTTTGGAAGTGTTCGGTGTTCGGCTCATTTAAGATTTGTTCGGTTTTGTTCGATTCGGCTGAAAAATTGTTGTTCGGTACAGCCTTACAATGCACTTAGCGTGTTAGTCCATCACATACAAATTCAGACTCCTCTAAACCAGTGGCCATTGATGGTATTCATTAAGGCTGCCCTGATACCGACTGATACTGGATTAAATCGGTTGCCGATATCGTATTTGTGGTATCTGTATTGGCAACTTTTCACTAAAATATCGATAAGTCAAACCATACGAGATTACGACTTCCGGTTTGCGGTATTTTCTTCAGGGTGACACTGAGTATCTTCCTAGCTATCGTTTAGCTGTTTTACAATTTAAAATTTTTATTTTAATAATTATTGAAAGTTTTGAAGAAAATTAGGCCTACACTACGAAAAAAAATTGGCTCACACCTCGTCGTTTAACATGCTAAATCGGTTGTATATAACATTATTCCTAAGTGCCGTTTGTAAACAGTTATATTTCTTTCAGGAAACTGTCAGACATACAGAATCGTGAAATTTGCTGTTATTCAATATCCTGTAAAGAAAAAGAAAACATTGGTAAGTGTGCTAGGGCGTATTTTCAAGAAAGTCTTAATTTTGTGAGTCTGCTTTTTGTTGAAAAATCCACACAAACAAAAGTTATTTTCGATTTAGAATGTCAGATCTAAACTGCCTTTATTTTTAAAAATTCAGTGGCTATTAAACGTAACTATACATGTAACAAAATGTCTCGGTAGATCGGCTGATCACTTTTCATTTTTCAAGTCTTCATAGAGTCATTTATCTTTCCGTGGTTAACACTTGCTGACTGTGCATTGCTGCTTGGTGAAAAAAATGTGTACTGTAAATTTTTGAAGAACGTCATTTGTTAACGCTGGAGTAACCGAAGTGTGTTAATCCCCAACATCATACTGAATTGCTTTCCTCCTATTAAAGGACTTCTTAAGAATTTTTACATGTTGTAGAGAAATGCATTCCATAATCCATACTGTAGTCTATCTTCCGTCACTCCTTGTCAACACAATGGCATGCTGCTGCTGTGCTGGATTTGATTTTGCCACGTTATTCCAAGAAGGGAAGAGGCAATATTTACTGCAAAACTTTAAATCTAAGTAACATGGGTCGTTACGTGTTACATGCATTTCTAGTTTTGTTCAAATTATGCCTACTTTTTACCAGTACTAGTTAGAGCCAGTGATGGGCGCAAGTCAATTTCGGATTTGTAGTTAATTGACTCAATTCCACTTTTGTTGGACAACTCCTGATTATGACTTCATGTAATTGTCTTTATTAATCTTCAATTCCACTTGGTTTGGACTTGAGTTGGGGACTGGTTAGGAATTGACTTGATGACCATCAATTCAGCCCATGTTGCACTCAGGTTGACTTGATTTGCCGAATCATCCATTGAATTTGCCTAGATGTGATTTAATTTTTATTTGACTGAAAATTCCTTGTTTTGACCTGATTTGATTCAACCTGAAATTCACGCCAATTCCACAAAATTCAAATCGGTTTACGTACCAATATCGACCCCAAATTCACCGAAAGAGCGTAAATTTTCAGCAATACTATAAATTTTATCCAAATTTACCTGAATTTATGCTGGACTCCGGCTGAATTAGGTGGAATTGAATCGAATTGGTCAATATATTGAATATTTCCTGAATCAACATCAAGTCAGTGAATTGGAATTGATTTGTCAGAATGAAAACGGAAAGTAATTGATTGGAAATGATTTGAAATAGCAAATACAGAATATGGCAATGATTTTAATTACATTAAAACATGGCAGTGACGAGGTTGGAATTCACTCCCAACTCGTTAATTTGAATTGGAAAATGTCTAGGTAATTAACTCAAATCCATTATATTGGAATTGTGCATATCTCTGGTTAGAGCAGGGCAATTTTTGATTTAGCAAATCGATGCGATAAGTGTTGTAGCCATTGAATGGAATGTGAAACAAATTGTTTTAGTCCAACTGCACCTCTCTTCAACCGAAAAAATAATTGAGAGAAAAATACCAGTTTTGATGTGGAAAACTGGAAAGATCACGGGATTCTATTATGAACTTTTGAAAGCCACCCTGAAGCGGATAGAATGGTGAAACTGCAAGCTAAAATTGGCAAATTACGTTTAGTTAGAAATGATAAAGTGAATCTGCCACCCGGTGTGTGAAATAATGATTTTTAAATTTTTGGCGTGGCTGTTGTGTTGCTTCAAGTATACCATGTCGACGAGAGCCATCTGCGAGATTTTGAAAACCACATCACCACAAATAAAACTGACTTGCTTTTGAAGAAGCAGCCTACATTGCACACCACCGAGATACTACCGTAAACGTGCCCCAGGCACAGTCGCTTCGCTAACGTATTTTGTGGGTAAAACAAAATTATTGCCGTTGCCATTACTTGATGAGGGAGAAGCGTAGCAGCAGCTTTAATTTCACGAACTGGGTGATGGATCCAACTTTATTGTTTTCAGGATGAATCGACCCCTCTGAAAAGCATGTGCTCATATTTGTAGCCCATAACATTCACTCGTGTCATTTCAGTTAAGCATGGGCATATTTGTTTCTGTTAACGTTTCATCAGTTGGTTTATACAGTGTCAAACATTGCAGCAAAAGTACTATTGTACCGTTTAATTTTTTTAAGTCTGTTAGTGTGGCTGGCTCCCTTATTTATTTATCGTACATTTGTATTTTGCAGATATAACGTTACAATGGCTGATCTCTCACTCGAAGTCTGGTAGTCGTTGAAATGCAAGTATATGTAGCTAACAGTTGCTAATTACTCATTCAAACTATGAAGACGGCAATCTCGCTGACGCCATCTTTGAAAAAAAAAACTTTTTTTTCTTTTCAATTTAACCTATGTCAGCCTCAAAACAACCTTGTAAATATCAGCGATCAAAAAAACAATGCATGCCCGTATTGGCTGATTTATCAGCAAATGCAGTTGTATTTTTTAATTGAGTTTTGTATGGGTTTTTTTTGTTTAGTTTGCCTGGTGATGTTCCAGTAATCATTGCATTAAATTTCTCCCCTTTTCCCGACAGTCATTCCTGTTACTGTCTGTTGGCTGGTACTGGATGTGGATAATGCAATTACTGTAATCAAATGTGCAGTTACTAAAACAAATGAAATATAAAAATTATAATAGAAAGTTTCTTTTAGTGAATGTACAGCTTGGTTTTGTACCAACAACGTGCGCAGCGATAGATTAACTTGCGTTTCGCACACTTCATGTGAATTACTTAGGTAACAATGTGGTGTAGCAAACTTCGCAGATAAAAAAATGTTGCATATAATATATTAAGAAAATTTGTTGCAGTTCTTAGAAGTTGTTTAATGTGAAGGAATTTGTCTTGCCATGTACAATACTGTGCAGTTGTAACATAGAGTGGATGTGTAACTACTGTACAAACCTTTGTTTAACGGGGTAACGAGCACATCACACTTAATTCAAATCCAATTTGTTTACCTTGAAAGTATCAGCAACACATCTAGTTCCATGTAAACTTTTACCATTGTTTCTTGTCTTTATATTTTTCTCTAGAATTTCAATAAATAAATTGATAACGCCTTTTTTGTGGTACAAATCTAATTTTCTTTTAACTGTCTCTTCTGAAGGAAGGAAAAGCATTATTCTAAGCCCACTAAGTAAATTTAAGTTTCATAACGTTGTTAAATATCAGAAAAACGAAGTAAACGTACGTGAAAATTTCAAAAAACAAAGGTATAACACTACCTTGGTGAATTTTCGATAGTCCAGTAGTCCAGTACTGCTGGGGATGGAATTCAGTTGACTAACTGCCGAATTCCAATTGTCGGCAGAAGTAGAAAAGAAAAAAAACTGTGCGTTGTCTGAAGAAGATAGTCGGCTGTGAATTCATCCCCAGCAATATTGGACTATCGAAAATTCGCCAAGGTAGTGTTATACCTTTGTTTTTGAAATTTTCACGTATGTTTGCTTCATTTTTCCGATGGCTGCTAAATTTCAAAGTAAGAATCTGAACGTTTTTTAGTTATTAAATATAAATTAAAAAAATTGTATATTATTACTGTTGTTCTCCATTTGTCGCATTGGGAGTTACAGAAGTGCTTTGTAGGTGTCTTATCAGATACCTCCTCATTTTTCTCAAGTAAGACAAAGTGTAGAACCGTTACTGGTTTTACTTGAAATTCCCTCATAATTTATCAGTCCACACTTGAGTCTACTTTTTGGAAGGGCGTAATTTGTGAAGTGTGGACTTGTAAAAAAAAAACAAAAAACAAAGTATACTTCACAAATAACGTTGCTGCTGGTTCGGATTGCATTTAAAGCTTATTCTGTAAGTCTTAGTTTTGCCTAAATAATTTTAAAAAAATGCCGATACAGGCAGCTTAGTTTTTGATACTCCATAAACTAGGTGCTAAGAGAGGTTTTACGTGCACAATTTTTGGTGAAATTTAGGGTAGCCCAACCATAATTGAAGCCCACCAATTAGATAAAAGTTCATTCGTATTTTAACAATAAGTGAAGACGTTCCGTATAGACTCGCTTGTAAGCCTCACCCCGACTTTATGAAGACCAAAAAGAAAACCTGCATGTAAACCGTAAATTCATAAGATAATGACTTTTATTTTTTCCTTAATGTTTTACCAACCCACTGTAAAACATGGCTGATAAGCCAACAATTGCGAATAACACAGCAAATACATGGCTGATGGCCCCAATTGCTAGTCACTGATACTTACTACTTTCATTGCCAGATTCAGCGCCATCTCCTGGAACTTCTTGTTCTGCAGTTTTGTCTGTATCCCACAAAATGTCTTCCTCTGTTCCATCAAGAACGTTGCTGATGCAACATTATTTGATTCCTTTTCAAACCTTTTTTTTTTTTTTAATGTAAGGTAATGTTTTCTTAGAAATAACTTTGGAATGGATGCAGCTAGTGACTTGTGGTTTGCACCATGGAAAGCTGGCAAAAAACCGGTTAAAGCGGTTTGAGTCACAATTCGACCATTTCAAAGAATTTTCAACAATTAAAAGAATTGTGACTCAAATTTTGAAGAACTTTCACAGTAACGTGATGAACGAAGGTTATAATGGTGTATTTGAATGTCAAAATCGGTCAATATTTATTTTCGTCGTATCTGCATGTAAGCCACAGGTTGCTTTTTTTGGACAAAAATATATCGAAAAAAGTCTGACTTGTATGCGAGTCTACATGGTATGCTGGTCAGTTGAAATAATCTTAAAAAAAAATAATTGCCAGTTCATTTGATAGCCAGAACCAAACTTCTAACTTTTGTGTTAATGCAGATAAAAAAAAAAGGTACCAACTTTGCTAATAGGATTTTGCCATTGATAAAAGAAGGTCATTATTGTCTCCCAGTTGAATTTCATTACATGTGACAAAATTTCTTGTTCCATTCTTCCCAACTTTACGACAGACCAGCTTTTTACTGTTTAATGTAGTCTTGTAAATCCATCTAAACATACCTGACACTCTAGATTAAACTATTCAACATTCCTGGCCGATGTAAAGATTTTTTTTTGAATAATTGTTGGCAGAGTTAAAGTGCTGAATGGTCTCACGATGTGTGAATGTATTGCACAATGGCGAATGGATTAGTAGTAAAAGTTGTACATTTGCTCCTGTCAAGTAATTCATTATAGCAATTTCTATTTTGCTATGAAATATGTCCATGAATGAAAATTTATTATTTCCACTGAAGCCGCATTTTTATTCCCAGCTACGCACTTGGTAGAATGTAAAAAGTGCAACGGCAGAAGTTTGTCTTTGTGAAGTCCCAAGAAAGAAGAAAAAGTTTGGTCTTCAGGACAACTTTTTTCTTTTCTTCTTGAACTTTCGTATGTTGTGGGAAACTAGTTAAAACACATAGGTTTTGAGTTGTCGGTTAATCGTGCATTGTGCAAATAACGTGCTTGATTTTTGTTGTTGACTGAGGTGTATATACATATATAACGTAGGAATGAATCCTTTATTTCACGAACTATAATGAAATTTTTAGAAAGATTTTTTCGTAATCGTGAAATTTGAACGTGTACTCGCTTTGTTTCTAATTGGGATGCTGACAGGTATGCTGGTGTTAGGCAGAAAAGGGTTAAGCTTCGATTATAAACAATAGTGGCAAGATTAATGCTTTTTTTTTTGTCCACGTGTGTGTGATAGTGGTCAGACAGAAACTTTTCTGTAGTACAGTATTTTGTTTTTCCCTTTTCAAGGAAAAAATGTTCAGTTGAAAAGCCAAGGTTGATTCGAGACAACCGGAACCGTTACAGTACATATACGATGCACTACTGTACCTAGTTTTGGTAATAGTTATTTCTATGATTTCCGAAGCTTAGTAATTTCTTGCCAGATATATCTGCAATGCAGTCCTACATTGTTTAACTGCATAGAATTTGATATGGATTCCTCATTAAATGCGGGGATCCCTTCATGTTGCCTTCTTTTTAGGCCTAAGCTTTTAATTTATTATATGGCAGTGGCAGAGGTAGATGGGTTAGGTCCCCTTCTACTTCCTATCGTCAAACAAAAATCGACCACTTACATTACTCGGTAGGCTACATTGTGCTACTCGTAATGTTGCTTTAAAAAAATTGTACCCAAACATGGATGCACCTTAAACTCCCGAACTAGCTTAGTCCTATACGAAAGGAGTTGCACGATTTGAACCGGCGTTCACTTGTTTGGAGACTAGGTTGCTGACCACTGGGCTGTTGATGCTTGCTTTTCTCAGGGTCCTCCTCACAAAGGTTGCAGAGCGCGTAAGAAATTACTTTTTACCCGTCATGTGGTGGTGCAAACTTGTGTACTGCATGACTGGAAGTTATCCGTTATTTTTGTATTTCATAAGAAAATAACTTGGATTTGGAGCTAACCAGTTACAAAATAGAGATGGAATGAAAATGCTTTTGGAAATATTTGTAAAGCTTAATAAAGCTGCGCAAATATGAATATACAAATATTCGCTGCGTGTTAGATAATGCATAAACTAAGGGCAAAAAAAAAAAGTACATTGTTTTACCGGAGTTGTCATTCAAAAGCAACATGCGGGTAGGCTGATTTCAAATTTATTTTTTATACGATAAAACAAATTAGACAAAAATTTTTTTGTAAGGTGACGTACAATTTTATCTGGGCCTTTCTTTTCCCTTCTGTTCAAAGCAAGCGTCTTTTTTTTTCGATTGGCTTTGCCCGACTATTGTCGGTATCACAAGCTTTGTACAACGGATAGATTTTTGTGTCTTTTAAGTTGAATGGTAGATCTCGTGTGCCCGTTGGTTTCGAAAGGGAAGCGAAGTCATAAAAATAAATTAATCGCGTGCGCTTCTGTAAAACAAAAGTATTTTTTTTTGCCTAAAGTTCACAAATGAAACAAACTGACAACGGGGTTCTTTAGCTTAATCATTGATAAATATTTAGGCGGAAAAAATGGATGATGTGAGCACTGCTGATAAGCTAATGGTATTGTAAACGATTCTCTTTGGCATTAATTGTTAATCTTAGACCAACTG
>JAHWFP010073462.1:0-21464 GCA_023313725.1 Lithobius niger | reverse complement strand
GACCAGCAGTCCACGGGACTGCTGGTCCTGGTGCAGCTGCACCGTCTGCACACTCGATTGCTACGACACCAATCTCCGAGAATTCATCAGTTTCTTTCTGAAGAAATTTCTTCCGTTTTTAGTGTAAAAAGCCTACGGGAGCAAATTCTTTTTTTTTTTACCGTAATAAAGACTGCAGCATATTCAATGCAACCAAAGTAGTCGTTTCATTAGTAAGTGCAATCCTAATTTTCATAATCACGTCGATTAGGTATGTTAGATAACATGCACGTATGGGTTTAGGATATATTGATTGGAGAATGATGGTGCTTACGTATTGATTGCTGGCATCCATACTTAGTTGGAAACTTATAGTTAAAATTTATTTATCAAGAATGTTGATTATTAAGGCTGTAGCGATACAGAATCTATAAATCTACGGACTTTTAATGTGTTAGTCGGAATGTGGTTTTTAGCATTGCTTTCACTGATAAGTGATACTGCACTTTAACAACACTGATCAAGAACTTCGTTTTTTCCCTGCAGACCGCCATGAATCTGGAAGTGGAAATACAGCCAGAATTTGCTTCCCAAACGAAATCGATATTGGTAATACAGATTTCGTATCGCTGCAGCCTTATCATACTTATGGCATGTTGAGTGCATGTGACGTCGGTGTACAAGCTATTTATTGTATTGTAGTTGTCCTCAATAAAATTTGTATGTATTTGAATTCGTATTAGTGAAAAAAATACTGTACAGTCGTTATTTAAAATACTTGAATTGACTGCTGAATTCTAAATTGACGGGCATCTGACAAGTATTTATTTTTTTGCCAATAATTCTAGCTGGGTAGAACATATTTGTTACAAAATCCACTGTTTGTATGTATTAGTGGTCGTATCAGTTCGATTGCATTACTCACTGTGCGGTGGGAATATTGTATTGAAGTTTGTTTTTCATTGTGTAACAAATCCCTACAGCAGTGTAAGCAGATAGCGCAATAACTGCTTATGCGCCTAGGCCTAATGTGTCAGTGTCGCATGAGGTGTCTGTCCTTAAACTCGTTACGGAGATTTTGTTGACAGTGAAGTAATTGGAATCATCGGAAATTAAAATATTTCACTGTCTTCACCTGTAGGTTCCGTTTCGTGTTCACCTGATCGTTATGATAAACAGATTAGGAAACGTGGTTCAATTGTTCTTTCTTGTGCTTCCCTCCCTACAAAACAAATGATATTTAAATGTGACGACTTATCAAAGTTAATAGCATGAGTAATCTCTGTTGCGCCCAGAGTCATCTTCCCGACGACATGTCGGTTGGGGCTGGGGTTCAATTCATGACGCCGCCTAATGCCGCTGTCGGGAATAATAGTGCAAGTGACTTCGCGGATGCTAGCGTGTATCAAACGAGTTCATAGTTGTCACAAGAGACTCCGCCGATGCCACTTATACCAGGATTACCATGTGGTAGAACTCGTGTGCAGCCATCCGCAACCGCTGCCAACCCAGAGTCGGTGTCGGGCATTAGACCATAACTGGATATGGTGTCGCAACTATCGTCTACTGTAGCGTCAGTCGTCGTTGACCATTTCCGATAATTCAGTGCCTCAACCACCCGTTACAGTGACGATGCCACTGGAATTGACTGGCAACTTCGCGCACAGATTCACGTTTCCTAAATTTCTTGCACAACCTGATTCGAGACGAACCGACGAATTGTTCCGGCTGTGCCATTGTTTTATCCGGGCGGTCTGTGTTAATGGACAATAGGAACAACAATCATAAGGAATCTGTATGTTCGGAACTGCCCGAAATGCGTGCTGAAGCCATTAAATGGTAAAGTTTTGTCGAAATGGTGCTTCACATCTTGCCAGAACTGTACTGTATAAACTTGTGGCGTTACCAGTACCCAATGCGGACGATCCACCACATACAACTTATGCATGCTAATTCCGATTGCATCGCTCGGGCACCCTACCGCAATCACGGGTGAAATTTAGGAAGCTCCTGGATTTGGGGCGGATTTTTACAGGATACAGGAAAACCGCCATCAGTATTGGTACTCCCTTGCTATCCCATGATAATGGGGTAAAGGAGTTTGTTTTCGAGTCAGCAACGTGGAGGCCCTGAAGCTAAGGGGGTACAGAACGTTTGAACAAACCGAATACATCCCAGCTGACACCGAGTCCCAACATGATTCTAGTTACAGTGGCGCAATTTGAAGACGAGGGCATCCTGCATGCTGCCCTACATGCTAGTTCATTGAAACACCGGTAGTCGACTATAAAATGACCACCAGTCTGAAACGCAGAAAGTTCACCTAAATCTATCTACTCAAAATTTTCGAAGAACACTTGTCTTGTTCTTCAGAAGCGAAACAAAAAACACCAAGCAATGAGGCCATTTGCGTGCTTTTGAGTCTTTAGCTATTAAACGTTTCTCTCGCAGTCTGGTCCCACCTACGATCAGATTGAAAGCATAGTTTTGCCCGAACTGAGGACTGGGAGCTTACTCACTTCGTCAGTCCAGAACGATGCCTAGAGATGAGTGGTTGCAACACGCTTGGTGGAAGTTTAAATTTTCTGTGACGGCTTCTCAATTTCATGAGGACTCCCCCTACCATGGGTCGAGTGTCGACCCGTCGCAACTACATCTTAAAAGAGGAAAAACTCTAACCACGGCGATAAGCAGTCAAACAAACCAGCTACAACAAAGATGCCCCCCCCCCCTTACTGTGGACGGGATAGGAGATCGGGCCGATCATGATGCGTTTTTGAGTCAGCCTACACCTACAGCCTAAAACATCATGGGGCATCATGTTACCAGTGACCACTTCGTTTTAGCAACACTGAAAGCAGCTATATCCCATCATTGCTCCGCTGGCTGCAACTGGCAATCGCTCCCCTGAACAGGACCCGCTATTTGTACAAGAAGTAAAGGCATTATTGGAGAAGGGGGCTATTCACGGCCAGACACGCCGAGGTTCTACAGCTTGGCGAGAGTCATCGCGAAAAAGAATGGGGGACTCGCAAGATTTTCAATTTCCGCAAACTGAATGTGTGCCTCCATTCCAAATATTTTAAGATGAGACCCCCTGCATTCGATATGGGAAGCGATTCAGCGGGACGAGTACAGTTTCAATCGACCTAGAAGACACGTACCCCTCCCTCCACCCACCCGTACTCCATCTTTTTCTGCTCGAGCACCGCTCCGCAAATATCCAATGTTGAGCATCCTTCACCTGTTCCAGATATGGATGCACATCTACATCGACGATTGGCTAATAAAACACCAGGACAAGAGCATTTGTTTTAGGATTTTCCAGCACCTCAAATTTGCGGTCAATTTCCCAAAGTCCCGGTGCAGGAATTCACATTTTTAGGAGCGGAGTTTGACACAGCAGACTTTCTGGTAAGACCTTCGATGGAACGCTTCGCCTGCCTTAGGGACGCCATCCTGGATGTATAGGCCCGATTCACCACGTCGGCTCGCTGCCTGAGCAGACTAACAGACAAATTAATTCTATGGCAACCATGGGGGGGGGGGGCGGGGCCCTCCTTCCCTTCGTGCATGGAGACTGAGGCCCAGAGAATTCTTCCGTCAGGAATCATGGACAGTCAATCGTGGGATGACTAGATCAACCCATTCCCCATGCAGATTTAGAATGGTGGGCCCTCTGGAAGAATGTAAATGTGAGGGGTCCCCATCCACCCAGATCACCTTTTCACCGAAGTGTCCGCTGACTGGCTGGGGCGCTCATAGGGAAAACCTTACCGTAACGGTGCTCATTTCGTCTGGTTCACCACGGAGCGCGATATTGTCAATAATTTTGCTAAATATTGACCGATTTTGACGTTCAAATACACCACTTAACTGTTGTAACCTTCGAAGACAAGTTTACGTCAATAGGGGCTCTTCAGCTCCTTCCCCTGTAGTTTCCACGGCTTTGGCGGAATGACCCTTGACCCTTTCCACAGGTTTGAGAAGAGGTCGGATCCAGAAAGAGGAGGGAACTTCTCGTATGGGGTGGAAGACTTTTTATCTTCCATTGTGGTCAGGTTTGTTCAAGACAGGCTCTTGATTCTACCGAAACCGAGGGGTTCGACAAAGCTATAAATCTCGTACACCCAAGATTTAAGATTTATAAATCCGTTGTAAATCTTGTATAAATCATGTAAATCTTGTGTAAATCACTTAAATCTTTTGTAAATCTTTAAATCCTACAAATCTTTGTGTAAATCTGTGTAAATGTTTAAATCCCAGAAAATTCGTAAATCTCCTTAAATCCGTTGGAAGATTTACAGATTTACAAATCTCGTACACTTTTTTTGTCTTTGTCGAACCCCGCGACCGAAACGGACCACTTCATTTTGACTTTCTCTTCCCTTTTTCTTGATGGCGGGAGGGGTGGTTCTTTTGTACAGGAGCATGTCAAGGAGAGTTTGAAGCGTTCTCCAAGAAAGCGTTACATCTCTGAAGAACTGTTCAATAGCAAACGAGTCTCCCAATTGTAAGCGTCCTTCTGGAAGGAGGACGCTCGCTTGGAAAGTTGCAAGGCAGTCTTTGATAATGGAATCAGACAAGGTATGCGCGGGAGGACGAGATGCAGCTGCCCCGAGTTTCATGATGCCCACACTGCTGGTTATCGAGCAATCACCCTTCGAAATTGCTACCAAATTTCAGGACTAGCCTGCAAGAAGGCCTGGCGTGAGAAGACAAGACAGGCTTCGTCTACCTTAAACTGACACATGCGTGTTTTGAAAGTTCTGGAATATATTCCACATTCTCAAAAATTTGGTATTTTTTTTTTTTTTTTTAGACAGGGCCTCGTTCTCTACAGAAGTGAAAAGAAGGTTCGCGGAGGTAAAGGGCCAGAAACAGTGACAGGTTCCTCACCCTTGTGAATGAGTATTTCATAAATTAACAATTTTTCAAATAATTTATTATCTTAAAATGGTTGATTCAGCCCACTGCATTGTGAGGCAGACAAAATATGGGTAATCTTACAAAACTGAATAATGGCTGAACATCTTTGTAATCAGTTAATATCCAATTATTGTAATGCGCGTTATTAGAAAACATCTTGATTTAGACTTCTGTACAGAGTGTGCGTGGATGCAGTAATTGTCATTCATCTGGCCTTTTTCTCTCAACTGTTGTAACTTTGGCATCGGACACAGTTGCAGATGGCTTCAGGTGATTCTGTAAAGGCACCCAAAATATCAAATTAGACTTTTAATACAATTCAGCACCTCAAATTTACCAAACTCAAAGCCTTCAGTAGAACACACGCTAACTTCTGATGAGGGTTGGGCAGTATAACTAAGTTTCCAGGAAGTCACGATCTGGGCTGACTAACGGGTGTTAGCATCGCTTCTGAATTTAAACACTTCTGTTCGGTACGATTTTTTTTTTTTTTTTTTAGTTAAATACAATCAAAAATACCGTCGATTCGGCAGTTTTACTTTGGTCGAAGTTCATATTAAAGACAGTCACAGAAAACCGTCCCAAGTTCCACTATTCAAACTTTCGACCGTCTCTACTGCTATCAGTAGAGATGTTTGAATTGTGGAACTTGGACGGTTTTTGATTTTGCGTAAGTGACTGTCTTTACTTTTACCAAATCTGGATAATTTACAAGATTTGGCGAATCGGATCCTAAATAAAACCTTTGTTGATTGTTTCAGCCTTTTGTATTTTATACAGCCTTATTTTCTCTCTAGTTGAGTAAAGAAATTGAGTAAAGTTTAAATATTGCGAGTATACATTTTCGTAACTTGTTCATTGGTTTTCCCTTATAACTTCTGAACAGTTTATTGGAAAGCTAGTGAGGAAAAACGCTGAAAACGCTGAATGTCGAAAACGGCCAAAAAATGTGCGAAATTACTGAAAAATCGTCTAGACATTAAAAATTTTGCCGACTCCGAATCCTAAAGATCCAATTTGGATTCCGTCGATCCCAAATTTATTTTTTGCTTGATCACAATATTAATTCATTTTAATAACAGGATCATTACTTCAATAGGGAAACTATTAACAGTGGCCAACATTTTCCCCCGAACCTAGTTTTGGCATTTTATGCACCCCTGACTGGCTATTATTTTGTATGTACTTCAACAACTTTGGGCTCATATGTGAAGAATACGTCAGTGAATGGAATGAGCCAACAACTGAATACATTAAAATTTTAAATTTAGTAATCAAGCAAGTTGCCCCCTCGTCTTGACAGCATGTCAAGGAAGCTTGTAGCAGAGATGCACCAATATTGCCAACTTGCCACATCGGTCACTGGATTGTGGGAACTAAGTTACGATGTTAAAACATCAGAAATTTACAATTTGCGCCCCCCTCCCCCCCAAAAAAACTATGGAAGTGGTTCACGAGCAACCTACTGACACTAAATTATGCCTAATACATATAAGGTGTTTTTTCAAAAAATAATTTTGATTCAGGCTAGCTAGATATCGGGCAATTCATTTTATAAAATTGTTGTGACCCCTTAACCTCTGGGGATTCTGGTCATTTATAATTAAGGCTGTACCGAACATGGCCAATCAGAAGATGTTCGGTCTTTCAAACGCAAAATACCAAACCGAACATATTTTCACTTCTAATGGACAGATTTTGATGTTTGAATACACCATTTTGAAGGTTTTTTCGCCAGCTTTCTGTTGGTCCAAACCACAAGCTCATAACGGTTCAAAAGTTATAAAGGAAAATGTAAAAGTAGTGGAGATTTTTTTACGTTTAAACAGAGTTTCAACATCTATGGACTTACAAGTCCATGTGAAAATATCTACATTTGTTAAGAAACTTGTGTTTTGATGAATCTTTGTGAACCGAGTTCTTTTACGTTTTAGTTTATGACAGATTGGTGTGGTACATTTTCGTTCGGTACAGCCTTAATTACTCGCTGTGAAATACAGTAACTTCTACAACTTGTTAGCGAACAAATCGCTATACAATGGAGAATTTAGAGATAACTCGAAAAGCACAACAAAACTGTATTGTGCACTGATCAGTGTTGGTAATAATTCATTAACACCTTGGCTACTAATGACGTATATACAGGGTGGGGCAGAAAGGACGGAACACCCCAGGCAATTCCAGCTAATTGATGCTAGAGCAGTGAAACCTTGCATGGTGTGAAGGTGAATAGGGGCCCCACGAATCATGTATTTAGCACTGACCTTGACATAGTCTTTCAAGGTCATCGAACATCTAACTTTTAAACCATGCTTTGTAAAACCTATGTTTAAATTTGATACTTGTAGACATTGGCAAGGCATGACCAATGCAAAACATGGAACGAAAATCAGATCATTCGTTTACGAGTTATGGGTATTACAAGCATTATGCTGTCGTGCAGTTTGAGAAAAAACGTAAAGTGGTCGTCAATAACGGGTAACGTCTTCTAGGGGAAGAGTAAACAAACAGCAGCTACCATGCCCACGACTCCACACATTACATTAGACGAAGAAGGGGCCATTCTTTTGAACGCCAAGGTCAACAATTGAAAGGGCATACGGTGATGGTGATAGCTTGAGTGTGGCTTCTCAACGACTTAATAAGCTACTTTCATTCATGCTGCTGTTCTGTGAAGCCATCCTCGAATTAAAGCCGGACTAGTTTTTTCTGACCAGCATTGCAACATGTAACTAACTGAGGATAAGCAGAGAAGCCAACGGGCAGCAGTTTCCTATGTTGCTTTAGGATCAGTTGATAAATTGAACAAAAGTCTTAATAAAAATACGAAAGTACCACGCAATAAACCAAAAGACAAAACTGTTGAACAAAATTACATTCATGCAAAACTTTGGCAATAAAACATAGCCTACAAACCACGTTTTAGGGATAAAATCGCCTAAAACAAGCAACCTTTATCGATTGGGGGAGAGGGGTTGTAGGAATTTGTGACCTCATTGTCGAGGGTGGCTTGCAGAAGCTGTAACACAATGTGACAAGGGGAGGGTGGTGGTTAGACAGGCAAAGTTCGTGTGACACCATTTATGGACAGCCCCTAACTGTACTACAGTACATAGTCGTTTGGTGACCTTGAACAATTCCTTCAATGTCATTCATTTGCAAATTTGAGAACTAAGCACTGCAGACCTACAGAATGAATTAGGAATTTACTACATACAGTACAGTAGACCATGATGATCCATGACGATAAATAAACAACTGAATTCGGACCATAAGCATGTTAAGACATTTGTATGCAAATTGCGATTGGTTCAATACATACATTCACGTAGTTCCAAGTGAACAGGAAAGGTCTACCTCAGGAGGGAGTCCAACTGCTTAACACGGACTAGCAACCCCCACCATGCCTGCATACACAAATGAACAGTATCTTGAAATGCTACTATTGTATGGGGAATGTCAGCGGAATGCAAGAGCTGCCATACGGCTGTATGGACAAAGGCATCCTGGTCTGGTACAGCCATCTATAAACACAATCCTCCGTACTGTTCGGAGAGTTCAGCAAACAGGATCAGTCCGGCCTACGCATCCACCTGGCCGACGACGGGAGGCCACCAATGAAGCCAATTCGGCTGCAGTAATAGCCTACGTCCAACTACACTCACATACCAGCACGCGGGACATTGAACAGCAGACTGGGTTGAGCCGTCGTTCTGTGGGCAGGATACTCCACGCCAACAGATTTCATCCATACCACGTTCATTGCCACCATGGACTTGAGGAACGCGATTACCAGGCCCGTCTTGACTTCTGTAACTGGCTGACACTGGATGTAGGGAATGGCGAGGACACCCGTATTCTGTGGACAGACGAATCCCAATTCACCAGGGATGGTGTGGTGAACACCCACAACACACATTACTGGAGCGTGGAGAATCCACACTGGCTGCGGGAGACACATCACCAAGTCAACTGGCGGGTCAATGTCTGGTGTGGGATCATAGGTGGTTGGATTATTGGCCCAATATTCTACCAGGGCACACTTAATGGTGTTAGGTACAAACAACTGATACTGGACGGGGTTTTGGAAGAGTTTGTGGACAATTACCACTTGCAGCACGTCGACAACTATGGTACCAACATGATGGTGCTCCCCCACACCATAGTGAGATGCTATTGTGAGGGAACATCTCGATGAAGCCTTTCCAGGCCGTTGGATTGGACGTGATGGACCGGTCGGGTGGCCTGCACGTTCCCCTGACCTCAGTCCACTCGACTTCTTCCTGTGGGAATACCTGAAGGAGAAAGTGTACCTGACCCAACCTGCTGATGTCGCCGATTTGGAGGGAAGAATTCGCGAAGCTTGTGCTGCTATTAGCCCAGAACAGCTCGCTGCAGTTCACGCTAGCACCGAACATCGTGCATGATTATGCATTGGAGCGGAGGGGGGACATTTTGAACACTTTTTACACTGAGGGTATGTGCTAACCAGTGGTCTGTTATTTACCCAGGTGCAGTTGTCGGTAACCGATGCACCAACGTTGTCTCCCTTTTTTTCGTCTGTTATTAGTGTCATCGGATGGCTGACCTTACCAGCAGGCTATACGATCATTGTCGCTAACATTATTGGGAGTACAATGGTTACTATGCGTGTTTTCCAGCAGTTTCTGTTAAGACTTTTGTTCAATTTATCAACTGATCGTAAAGCAACATAGGAAACTGCTGCCCGTAGGCTTCTCTGTTCTCTGCTTATCCTCAGTTAGTTACATTTTGCAATGCTGTTAGAAGTTAAAAGTTAAAAGTTAAATGATTCGGGGGCCCCTATTCACTTTCATACCATGCAAGGTTTCACTGCTCTAGTATCAATCAGCTGGAATTGCCTGGGGTGTTCTGTCCTTTCTGCCCCACCCTGTATACATCATGGTTAACTCCTGCCACAGCCCAACGACATTACGTCATGTAAAAAATTCAAAAACCAACACTTTAAGGTGATAAACTTCAACAAGATAGGTTAAAAACGTACAATTCTCACCACTAGATGGCACTATCTTTCAGTTGCAACCAGTTGCAGCCATCAGTGCACGACATATGCAGAGTGAGGCAACTAAAGTGTTACGAGCCGATATCCTGTGAATAGCTAATGAGAGAATAATGATAATAGAAATGACCTTGAATTGATATTTCAAGGTCATCATTGTGTTATCTTCCACACAAGATAAGATACGGCAAAAAAGCAAAGTAGAAAGTTGGACGCAAGGAGACAATATAACCAACAAAAAAACAGATTCAAAATTGGATAATAATTAATATAGTTACGATGATGTTCAGAGTTAGCTTTTAAACATCATCGCAACTATTTTATTAATTATCCAATTTTTAATGTGTTTTTTTGTTGTTGGTCATATTGTCTCCTTGCGTCCAACTTTCTTATTTACTTTTTTTGCCGTATAGTATCTCGTTTCAAGGTCATTCCTTTTTCCTGGTGTAAACGTCCCTATCACACCAATCATTGCATTTCTATGATTGTTATTCTCTCATTAGCCATATACAGGATATTGACTCTTAACACTTTAGTTGCCTCACCCTGTATGTACGTCATCGAGCCCTGGGTAAATCATGATGTAAATACATGTCTATGGACCCTGGATAGATGCTAGACATCGAAAAAGATCGTTAGATTTCGTACTGTGAAACTCCATTATAAACGAACAAAAGTCACCAGAAAAACGCACACTTTCACAACACGTGGCAAGCTCGCTGGATCGGCCTGGCCAAATCGGGAGGCTACACAACTCGCGTGGTGGGCCTGCAAAAATCGGGAGGCTATGCAACGCACCAAGTTTCGAGCATGGCAACGAACGAGCAGACGACAACGGTGAAAACAACAGGGATGTAAACAGAGTCCAAACTAACTTTAAGGCCTGAGGAAGATAGTAGTAAACTATCCAAAATTCGCTAGACAGTGTGAGTGTCTTCTGTTGTGAAAGTGTGCGTTTTTCTGGTGACTTTTGTTCGTTTATATGCTAGACATCTTTGATTTTTCCTGGTGTTTGCAAAACTGAGGGATTTATTATAAAACAACTCACTACAATGAATGTGTCATGCACAGTTCCATTCTTTAGTTGATTAACTTGTCTTGTGAAATAATGAGTGTTAGAATAAAGACCTATTTTACTGTGACCAAGAATTTATACGTTGGGGAGAAGAATTTGTGACTGAGACCCATACTGAAACGCCTTAGATACATTCATATTAGTTCAGTCTTACTTTATAGAGGGTGCCATGTATTTTATGTGGGAATTTCTACTCAGTTTTTAGCCTAAAATTTAACTTAATGAAACTAGCTTGTATTTCATTATTATATAGCCTAGCTTAGTTGTAATTTAGTTTACTTTAGATTTGGCTGAAAAATTAGCAAAAATTACCAGATGGAACATGTGCTGCCCTATGAAAACTCCAACTGAACTAATAGGGATGATCTTAATGTGAGTCAATATGTTGATAATGACGTCTACATACAAAATAATTTCCAAAACGTATAATCTTATTGTCCACACCTCTTGGGCTGTGGGAAAAGATTAGAAAAAAGCCTTTGGTAGCCCAGGTGTTAAGTGGTTCTCAGGAGAGATTGCATGGTTTTTTCCTTAGCGCACGAAACGTTTTTTATGACATTGTCTACAAAAAAAATTCCATCACGCATCAGCACTTTCACCAAATATTTCCTGAGCTCTCTGCACCATTCACATGAATTGCCTCGAAATGAATCTAAGCGTCGTTCAGAGGAATGTCACAACTAAAAACTTAAGAACTAAAGAATGACTTTTATTAAATATGCAACTTTTGCACGATATAGATATTGTACTCCACAACAAAATATAAGCTAGTGGTTTGGATTTGTTTGGTAAAAAAAAAAGATAAGCCATCACCCGCATTTTAAAAATTATGAATAAAAAGTAAAAAAAAAAACCACCGCCCGCTCGCGTCAATTTTTTCCAGCACCACTCCTGAGCACCACTTAATTAATTTTCAACGGAAGTTTTTTTTTTCCACTGGTTGATTTAAAGAAGCATTCAAAAACCGTGTATGTAATATAAAAGCTTTTTTTTTTTTTTTTGGCTGAATTGCCCAGTGAAAAGCTGCAGGTGTTGTGCAAATAACAGCACACATCAGTTGAAAAATGCATCTCAAATTCAAACCACAGATATAGACTTAATTCCGTGGCCAATTTAAAGGAAGAGAATTTTGCCAGCAATAATTAGAGCAGATAATACCTTCGTACAGACACTAACCAAATCCCTCTTCATGGCGTAAGCATCTTCTCCATCGGCGTAATACTTGGGTTCCACTTCACTGATTCTGCACAAAAAAACACTTCATTTAGGCAAAAAAACATCAATTTACCAGGGATACCTGATTGAAATTGGTTTTTATTGCACAACTGAAAATATACATTACCTGCCTTTTATAGCATTTCCTTCCTCAAATGTGACCTACCCCTAGAGAAAACTTGTTGGCTTCACTGCAAGCCTCATAGCTTATCCTTTTGCGCATGTGTGTTCTCCTACGAAAGCACCAGCCCCGAACCTGGCTTCATCTTCTTCTTCTGGTCGGTGCCATGGTGACGGAGAGGCTGGGCGGGTAAAGGTAATGTATGTTATCAGTTGGGCAATAAAAACCAATTTCAACCAGGTACCCCTTGTAAATTGATGTTTTTATATGCCAACGAAAATATATATTACCTGCCTTTTATAGCATTACTAGAGGAAGCCCGTGCCATGCACAGGGCCGGTCACATTTCCCGGGACATTTTTCCGGCACTCTTCCCAACGACTAGTCTGATTGATCGACCACTCATGCCTGCTTCCTGTTTGGCTGCAGGTTGAATGGGAGAGCGCATTTGCAATGGGGGTGCAAGGAGGGGAGAAGTGATTGTTCGGCCCGACGACTTGTCAAATTGAACCTTTATTGAGTTGATCGACCACTCATGCCTGCCTCCTGTTTCCATGCAGGTAGAGTGGGAGAGTGCATTTTCAATGCGGGCACGAGGAGGGGAGAAGTGGTTTTACTTTTAGTCTTCCTTTTAGTCGGCCTCCGACATTATTATATAGATATCAGACCTCATCACCTATGGTGGTGGGACCAAGGTAACGTTTACCCGAGCTACAAGTTAGCGGCCGCAGAATCAACAGATTCAGTAAACCTTAATTCAAGGACCAGGCGAACCCTAAATGCGACCAAGATGTTCCCCTGGCCAAGTGGGCCTGAGGTGCGGCTACCACGTAAGTCACTGTAGGGAACGGGAAGAGTCGCGTGGAAAAAATGTTGATAATAGTCGACCGCTTCGTCTTGTGTCTCTTTCTTCAATCTTCTTCTTGTCTGGGTCTTCTACGTTCGGTTTTCTAATAGGCACCAGTTTGAGTTGTTTTTTTGTTGTTGGATTGACGGCCAAGGTAGATGCATCATAGATTCAGGGGCTAAGGTTAAAATAGTTATACTATATATAATAAAACAGATAGCTCTAATTACCTTATAGACGTGGAAAAATGGTCCTGGATCCATGTGGCGGTCGTTGTCTTGTTTGGAGACGATCGTCGATTTAGAAAAGGTTGGCGGAAGGACGGCCCTAGTGGGTGACGTAGGCCACAAGAAGTCTGTTGGTAGAGAGGCCCAGGCGTGGTCGTCAGTGACCAACCATTTGCTTTAATTCGGACAATGATTTAACTTGTTCAAAGGAGAGAGAGCGACCGCATGGTGAAGTGATCTGTTGGGCCGGGATGGTCCGAATGGTTTGTGGGTTACAATGGTAGGAACAGAAGGTTGCCTTTATGCAAGAGGGAAAGGTACAACCACAAAGCTAACTCGTGACCTGAGCTTGGATGGCCCGAATGGTTTTCTGTGGGCGCTGGTGACCAGTCCCAATGCGTAAGGCTCAAAACGATAGATAGTTGTAAAAAACAGAAGATTATGATGAACAGAACAGTGTGAATTATTGAAGCACTAAGACTGGTTGAGACACAGAAGAGAACCAGTGATAGTCCCGAGGAGCAGGAATATGATGCGAGATGGCACAGTCAGGGGCCATGAGGTGGGTACCATTGCTCGTCAAAAGGTCGAAAAGAACGTTGAACCGGCTCAGTCCAGGAATGAAGGGTTGTCGTGAACTAACAGGGACCTAGTGTTGCCCGTCTCGTCCTGTGTACGACCCGTTAATGGTCGTGGCCTGAGGGTAAGAAGGCGGCGTGACTTGCGCTGCTAGACTAGGATTATGACGCGGTGTTGAGGAGCTGACCACCGATATCTTGCTGTGAAAGGTGGATGACTAGACAGGGCGTGAAGACTCTTGGGTGTGAAGTTGTCAAGGCGGATTAGTTGGTAACAGCTAACGAGGACGGATTGTGGCAGCGACCGAGAATAATGTGGTCGCCTGCTCGACGATTTGGTGGTAAAGGCGAGCAATTTCTGGTGTTCTTTTTACATGCCGAAGCATCAGTCACAGTACTAAGTCCTCCTGGGAAAACATGGTGTAATAGAAGACCAAACCACAGACACCAGTGTTGAAATGGTCAAGGGACTTGCTGGTAGCCAAGGAAGATGGGTCTCACGAACGATTGAGAACAGTTTAGCTGTTCGCTAGATGATGTGTTGGAGAAAACAAGTTGCTTCGAATGCTGGGCTGGCGTTCGTTGTTGTAAAAGAGAATAATGTGCGATGGGAGGGTGGTGCCTACCATGCGGGAATCAACAGATCTTTTTGAGAGGATGTGGTCTGTAGCCCAACCGATCCTAATGGTGAGTCCAGGTGGGCGATCGTGGCCTAAGAGAATAACGACTTGGAGGCAGGGTTCGGTCGAGATCCCAATAGCATCGTTGAAGTGAAAAACGAACTGAGGATGTGAGACCGGTGAGGAAGGAGGTGCGAGCGCATGGCCGTAAACAAAACACAGCAGTTGTAGCTGAAGCCGGCTGAGCAGAAATAGCTGCTGAAGGGGCCCATGGAAAACACCCGCAAAGTGGATGGCGGCCGGAGACGATTTGTAGTAGTAGTGGCTTGAGTGAGAGAAAGAACCACTCGTTAGTTGCTGAAACAATAATGAGGCCGGTCATTAAAACGTTGGCTATCGGTATGACTAACTAGCTGACGGTGGAACATCCTTCTTTCAATGGGATGGTCGGGCGGACAAAGTTTTTTGAGGCAGCTGTCAGAGTAATCTCTGTAGTCAAAGCGACAAGCTCTTTGATTCGCTTGAGAATTTGTAAGCTAAACGTTCTTGGTAAACTTTAATGAGGTCATGTCTTCTTTGTTGTAATGGTGCAAATGTCACAGGATCGTGTGTGGTAATCACATGGGCTGCGCTTGTGACGACCCGAGTGTGGGTGGCTCAGACGGGGAAAACATGGACTTATCCATCGTCCGGGGCTTGGTGAATGTAGAGGATCTGGGTAGGCGTTCAGTTGACGCTAAAATCCAATTAGGGAAAGTAGAAAAATCTGCAATTAGAAGAAATCCCTGACGGAACCGAAGTTGGTGGAAAAACGACAACTAGAATGGGTGGCTGGACGCGAACTGTTGGAGGAATAGACGACCCATGAATGAAGGGACGGCGACTATCGGTCCAGCGACGGGCTACGAATTGAAGGATGACAGGGTATATCTTAGAAGATGATGGTGATGGTCGCAGTTTATGAATTGAGTTTATGTCCTGGTCGCTGGTTGGAGGGTGGTCCTGATATTTGGGTAGCAGAGGGGGATCCAACGTCGGTCGCAATTATCCCCCCCCCCCCCCACTTTCATGTTCTTCCATGGAACGATGATCTTGACGAACAGGAAGGTCGAAGGAGGACGAATGGTTGGTTACTGTAGACAGGTTTCAAATCAAAATTGTTGCAAAAAACGGTGGTCTGCAGGGAACTGGTCGGAGTCGTGGTGTTAACAGCGACGGAGCGGGAATAACTAGAAGTCACTGAATGGCTTTAAGGCGATGTTGAGGGAGCAGAGGCGTAGGTGGGCGTACACGTACAATCGTCGCCTATCCCATCTTTTGTTGCCAAGTCTTGAAAGATGAACCAACGCGATAGCTAGGATGTTAAGAGTGTAACACCAACATCGACCAGCTTAGATCATCGGCGATAGTGTTAGAGTGTCGCAATAACGACCGTGAAACAGGATTTATGACGGCGTAGGGAGTAGGTCGAAGAATGACCGCAGAAAAAACCCCATGGTCGCAGGAGGGCAACCTTGTCGTATGTTGAGGCATAGTGGCAACCTGAGCAGTGTGGCTCCTTGTTTGTATATGAAGGTTAGGCCAGGGCGTTTTCAGGAGGCTGTTGCCAGTGCTCTACCCCCCCCCCCCTCCCTCTGCATTCAAGAATGATTTTGTCATGACCAGAATGTCTTGGCAAATGAATGTGGCTGTACTGGAGTTACAAAGGAAACCAGTTCCGTAGGGCAGTGAAGAGAAGACAACCCTGTTGACAGAAAGGAGTCTGCGGTCATTGAAGCAAAAGCGATCGCTGTTGCTTGGTCCTTCCTCTAGTAACTCTTAGTGTGTTTAATTATTATTATTTTTTTTTTTGTGTGATACAAGGCATTCATATAACATTTGTCTGTGTAATAGACGACATCAAACAAGAGGAAAAGAAAGCTCCTCGGTCGGCAGTGTCGGTCCTGAGGCGACCCTAAACGAGACGGTGGACTGGGGCAGGCAGTATCAGTTTAATGGTGTAACGGTACGGTCGTGCGGAAACGACCGGCGCCTTTCCCATGTGACTGAAAGGTGAGGGTAGCTAATGGTAGTGAGCCAATGGTAATGAATGAGGAGTGCTACTTGTAACCAGGACGCCGACGCAACGGTCGGTGGTAGTTGCTAGTCGAAGCAGCAGCTAAACTGGTCACCGACTCAACATTCGGTACAAAATGGTAGGCCCGAAGGAACGGAAGGTGTTGGAGATGAACGGCAGGCAATCGTCGAGCAACGAATCACTGATGAATGGTCCAACCACGGTGGCGAGAGGTGGTTGAGTCAACGAGGCAGTGTTGGTCGCAAAGAAAACGACCACTGGAAGAAACGACCAAAAGTGAAGGACGATGAGTGGCACGTGGTAATAGCAGCACTGGGGAGCAGTCCTGTGAACGAGAAAACGGGTTAGCAGATGCAGCGACCGTTGACGTCCTGATGTCTTCTTTAGTGTAAACCTTAATGCAATAGCTGCAAGGAACAAAGGATGGACCGAAACGACTGCGAAGGTGAGAAGACGGTTGCAAGCTGTGACGACCACTAGAGAATCCCAGATGTCCATGATGATCAAAGGACTAGAGTGTCCATAAACGACCAAAGGTGACGGGCGAAACGGCGAACAGAATCGTAAGCTGCGGTCGAGTGGTCGTGTGTCTAGGGTCGTGTCTGACCATAAGGGAAAGGGGACCCCTTGGTCGTTCCGGGCACCTCTCCCTTGATTGCTGAGGGACTGAATGAGAGAGAAGGAACCGCAGTAGCTCAGACCACGGTGTGTTAACCTCCGACTCAAGAACCCAAGAGAACCAGCTCAGGTCAAGGAAAAAATGCGGTCGCTGTGTAGCCAAAGGTCCCTATCCAACCGCAGAAGCGATGTCCAGTATCGACGCAGTCACGCCCAGTTTCAAAATTCGTGAAGAAGAGACGAGCAGCCACCTTTGGAAGAAAGATGAAGCCAGGTTCGGGGCTGACACTTTTATAGGAGGCCTGCGCGGCGCATGTGCAGAAGAATAAGCTACGAGGCTGGCAGGGAAGCCAACAAGTTTTCTTTAGGGGTAGATCGCATTTGGGAAAGAAACACTGTAAAAAGCAGGTAATGTATACTTTAGTTGGCATATTAAAAAAAAACATTTAGTCGGTTGTCAGGCCCTTGCTGGTGTTTTTTTTTAACCACTCAGCAAGTTACCCAGCAAAAGAAATATTAAAAAATGCTCACTTCTGAATTCAAGCTCTAGAGCGCCTGATGAAAGTCTGTAGTTAAAGCAATCGAAAATTTGCAAGACAGTGCGTGTCTTCCGTGTGCGATAATGGAGAAAAGTTTCACAGTAATGGCAGTTATAACGATGTTTATCGTGAACACTTTGACTATCAATTCACGCAAAAGACTTACTAGAATTACCACTACATCACCCAAGGGAGCAATCGCATACTTTTTTTTAAGAATGTAAAGCCTTGCCCCCTTTGTAAAAACAGTTTTAACAGTTGGCGTAATCCCCTCCCTACCTGAAAATATGTAACATTTTCTTAGCTCCCCCCCCTCCCTACCTGAAAATATGTAACATTTTTTTAGCTCCCCCCCCCCCCCCTCCCAATCAATTATACACTTTTTCTGGATGAATTTGTTTTTATAGTTGTAAACAGAAGTTAAATCATAACTTACCTAAAAGAATTCGGTAATAAAAATTAACTAAAATAATTTAGCGAGAATATTAATGTCAGTTTGGTTTGGGCTTGTTAACTTCGTCGTACTCCCCCCTCCCTCCAGGCTTTACATAATTTGTGGACACTACACAACGCAACACCCTGAACTGCGATGGCACCATTGACACCATTAGAACTTTATACATCGTTGAATCTGGAAGCTAAGACGGAAGAAACCTGCGCCACATTTGTAGTAAGATAAAATAAGCATTTTCTTCTGAAAAATGTCATTCGAAGAGTCACTAACATACGGAAGAAAATACGCAAATATTCCAGACAGGCAAGAACGATTTAACAATTCTTGGCGAATTTTCGATAGTCAATTAGCTGTGGATGGAAAAACCTAGCCGACTATCATCTTCAGACACGCAATGAAAACACCAAACACCACCACTTATTTATGCGAAGTTAACGCCAATTTCGAATCTAACGGACTGCAAATAAGTGGTAGTGTTTGGAGTTTTTATTGCGCGCCTGAAGATGACAGTCGGCTAGGTTTTTCCAACACAGCAAATTGACTATCGAAAATTCGTCAAGAATTGTTAAATCGTTGCATGTCTGAAACATTGCGTATTTTCCTCCGTACTTAAGCAATGTCGTCTGCCATGTTCCATTCGAAGAGTTCACAAATAAAATGCTTTTCTGCAATGACTCATTTTAGGACTTAGTTTTTCACTACATAATTTAAGAATAACCAAGCTCTTGATGGAAAATAAGCAGTGGTGCATGTGGAGTGCAGTCTCCAGCCATAAGCAAAGTAAATTAAAATACAATTCGTGTGTCTCAGTAGGGTAAAAATGTGTAGGTCACTAGGGTAAATTCATGGTGAAACAGATTAAAAATATTCTCACCCAACTTGAGTACAAGTCAGGGCAGCATCTTCATAAGAAAATTGTAAAGCGAATTTTGTCACATATTCATCATAATATTTACAATTTCCTCGTGGCTCGGAGAAGGAGCAAAAATTGAGGTTTGTTAGCCTACACTCAAAAGCTGGGTGAGAGCCTTTTTAATCCGTTTCACCATGTGCTAATTCACACATAAAATAACTAAGCTTAAAAACCCCAAGTATATTTGAATAAAGGTCCTTTTGAACTGCTAACGTAAACCTGTGAAGTAGAGGGACAATTTTGCTAGGAAATTCCTTACATATTTGATGTGTCTCAATCAATGCGAGTATAAGAGCATTTCCAGGGCTGTTTTCTAACAAAATACGCAGGCGTGGGATGGATGAGTCCAGGATTGATCCAGGACCTCTGGCAGATGAGACAGTCTTTCTAAACACCTGGGTGCCGCCCTGTCCTCAGCCCTCTCCCTCAAACAACGCAATTTTTAAAGATCAGTTTCGCAGGCTTCCGTTTTAAGGACCATGATTTTCAATTGGAAAACATGGTCCAGCAACACAAGGCAGTGCTCTAAAAAACTTTATAAAATTTCTAGATGTCTTCGGCAAACCAAGGCAAACAAATTTTTGCTCCTTGTCTGTAAGAATGCACAAACATGCTAAAACACCAATTCCGATTTTGAAAAATCATCAGCCAATATCCGATTCTGATATCTAATGGTCTGACGTTTAAAAAGTAAAATGAAACTAGGCAAAGTAAAATTTTAAATTTCTGTAGGCCTAAAATTTAGCACCCAGAAATTGGCTGTAGGTTTAATTGTCAGAAAATGATTCAATAAATAATGGATTTCTGATGTTTTAACACTGCCACCTAAACCGATGCCAATGACCAATTTAGCCAAAAAAGGCCAATTTCTTATGTCCGATGCCAACATCGGTACATCTACATATAGTTGCCTGCGAATCTCTGCTTTCTTAGTGGAGATTAGCATATCACGTAAATCATGCAGATTTTTTTTAACCAGTTCAGTGCAGCGGAAGCAATACTTGTGTAATATTATCTTTCAGATGATACTAGCATTGGTTGAAACAAACACTGTACCAGGGGTCGAATTCCAAAATTTTGATCCAGGTGCAAATTTGCACTCCTAAATATCTTACTGGGGTGCAAAAAACTTGTTTCGAGTGCAAAACCCAAACGTAAACCAATAATGGTCTCTTATTTATAGCCATTGAAAGTTCTAACATTCAGCATCCCAATAATATGTACCGTTTTCCTGCACTTTGTTTAAAACTAATTGACCATTTGACTGAAAACCTATACCCATAATTTAACCAAATGTAGTAAAAGATGGAGTTTAACTTCTTTGGAAGGAATGGTGACACTGGAAATCTAACTCCAAGCTGTTTAAAATGACGCAAACCGCAAGTGTCTAGCTTGTGCGGTTCAAAAGTTACGAAAATTTCAACTTCAGCGTGCAATTTTGCACTCCAAGAGTTGCTTCTGGAGTGCAAATTGCAATTTTGGAGTGAAATTTGCCCCTGTGCATCCGAATATTTCGACTCCTGCGGTACAATAACAAAATATCGTAAAGTTGCCAAACCTTATCAGAAAGAAATGTTTTCAAGGCTGTAAATTAATAATAATAGATCTATAATAAGGAAGAAAAACCAAGAGAATGGAATACATAAGAAAAAAGAACACTAAGTGACATAAGTAACTAAAGAAATACTTAATGTTTTGTGGCTCCGAAACAAGAAAATGTTGGGTATGTCCAGCAGAACGTCAATCCCCAACATTTCTACTCAAAAAAAAACAACTACTACTAAACTAAAGCTTAACTTACGTAAATCGCAGTGTGTTAGTGTACAGATGAAGCGCTGCTCGATTGCTTTTCCGCACATGGAGAGAGACATACTTTGCATTAAAGCATTCAACCATTGCCCGTGATGCCTGATCCATTAACTTTTGAGCTAAGCCTAAGCGACGATGGGATCGTTTTACTGCCTGCAAAGAAGAAAAAAAAGGAATTAAGGGATATCAGCCGCAAAGCAAGACAAAACAATTAACTGATTCAATGCAAACCACTCTTCTCTTTTCGAGTCCAGTACATTAAAAAATAAATATTCAACCATGGTTTCAAGTCCATCATGGTCAGGATCATCACAATATACAACCGTGAATACCACAAGTCCAATTACTCCGATGAACAGGGAAAAATTGCAAACTAACTACCTTACTTAAATAAATATGGATGCAAACCTATTTATGTAGCATTT
>JAHWFP010073459.1:0-12720 GCA_023313725.1 Lithobius niger | reverse complement strand
TTTGGCGATTGATGCGACCGGGCTGGACATCACTCAAAGTGGCATTAGTGCTGGAAAAAAAATAATAATTGTAAAATCAGAAAGTAATTATATACTGAACATGCCTTTCTGTGTTGTGAATGGTGGCTCAATACTTTAGCCCTAATCCGTATCATACGTTGTTTTCTTTTATTGCAGCCTGAACTGCACTCGTTCACTTGCTTGACGCAGGAAAGACTCTGATCACATACGTGCACTCGCTTGTAGAGGCAGCCCCTAAGCTTCACTGCATGGCAGTTACAACGTTCATAAAAGACTTTGTAACTATTTTGTTTTCCTCGTAACTATTGTAATTATACTCCGATTTTCAATCTGTTTTCGCAGTTTGTCATGTTTGATACTCGCGTACAACTTTGTAATTCACTTTTGTGCTGTATCTTGCGCCGTGTGGAAGATACAATGTGGATGACCTTGAATGCTGTTTTCAAGGTCATTAAAAATATCTTCATTGGCTTCGCCACATCTGACACACATTACAAATATGTCTTCAGAATTAACGTAGGACCATTATATATGGGCAGTTATTTGCGTGTGACCAGACTTTTGCCTCATCCTGTATAATAATTTTTCAAGATAATCACATAATCACGCAGTTTTGCTATTTTTAGAATATTGTTTTTTTACGTATAATTCATTTGTTCTTTCTCCTTTCTTTCCAAACAATACTTTTACTATTTTATTTTATAATCGTTGTAATCTAAGTAATACATGATCAGTAGCAAAGCCATAAATTTCAATCCCATAGCGTACTAGACTTTGTTTTAAATCCAAAGATTGTAATTAATTGTAATGCTATTTTCGTGAACGTTGGGGAACACGCCATCTGTTATCAAAATAATTTTCCTCCACAGTCTAGTAACAATGCAGACAGGGGTAACTTATTCTTTCCGTTTCACAATTAAATCGAAGTGATGCATTTTAATTGTAATTTATCTAAAATAAATAAAGTGTATCATCGTCTACTAAACTGTTTGTGGGGATGAAAATCCGTGAAGGGTTACCACTCATTGAATAAAAAATAAAAAAATAAATAATAATCTAGATAAACCTAACTAAACGAAACTAACTTAATCGTACTGAGTTCTTTTATAATTAATACAACGGCCACTTTATTGGAAATATAATTAATCAGTCACCATTAATTATACCAAGTTACGATTTTCTTCAGGCTGTTCAAGAAACGATTTACAATTACATTTTCACAAGGAGCTCACAATCAATAGTTACACTAAAGCAAAACAATAAAACGACCAAAAGAGGTGATATCATACAAAAACTCCATAAGGGTAAAGGGACTCTTTTGGCATAGAAAGTGGTGATATCAGAGCCAAAATGGCTGCCACCAAGTTTTCCGTCCCAGCCCTGATCACTCAATCATAACTGACATCTCGGTGTTGTCAGTTAAGCTTGAGTGATCACGGTTCGGACCACAAACTTGGGGGCAGCCATTTTGGCTCTGATATCACTACTTTCTATGACAAAAACTTGATGGGTTCCTTTACCCTCATGGGGTTTTTGTATGATAGGTACTTAGCTTGGAAGTCATCATTCGCCAATATTATACGTATGAAGAGATGTATTTTTTATGTGGGAAAATCAAAATAAGTTGATTATGTTTAGGCTGCTAAAATTTAATTAAATGTTTTCGGGAGTAGTATCAAAAATATTGATGCGAGCTAGCGACATTTTATTTTTATTTTTTTATTTGCAATTTTTCAGATGCGAGCGACGATTTTTTTTTACCAAAACTTTTCACTTTTGTTGTCGTACGAGTATAGACTACAATAGTTGGATTATTCCAAATACCGGTATATGTCCACGGAGGGGTGCAGCCAGCAATGAGAAGCTTACATTAAGCTTTAAAAATGTTACAATTAATATTTATTGAACTTTCAATAACACTTCTGCAAAAATATCAAAATACCAGGGGTACCTGGTTGATTTTCGTTTCTATTGCCTAACCGAACATATCCATTACCTGCAATTTTTAGCATTCCCCTTCTCTCAATGCTGTTTGATCTAGCGATTACAGTTATGAGTCTGCCTGCTTCGCGACCCCATGCGTTTCCCCCCCCCCCCCCTCTATAAATGATCCGTAGGCAATCGTAAGATCATTTTTATTCCTCTCGAGTACCCAGCAGGTGACACAGAGGGGAGGCAGAGTGGGCGAAGGTAATGTATATTTTCGGTTCGGCCCCAAATCAACCAGGTACCCCTATTATTTTGACGTTTTTATACGCCGACGAAAATATACATTGCCTGGAATTCAGCATTCCACAGACCTCGTCAAAAGACGGTGGGCACCTCACGGTTGCGAGCTGGCTCCCCCCAAAAGTTGAACTTCGCATGCGACCAAAAACGCAGAAAATTTCGGAGGACTGGTTACATTGCTTAAGGGGTTTAAAGAACTCGCCTGGCGGCCACAAAGGGCCTAAGGTGGTAGAGTCCTTCGGCCTGATATTACATATCCCTGAGATAATGGAATGTAAACATAGTAGCACTTCTCCAGGACGCTGTTTCCACAATATCGGTAATTGGGATATTACTATGAAAGGCCCAGGATGCAGAGATGGTGCTGAGTTCGTAGGCAGTGACTCTGATGTCGCAGTCGATACAGTCGTTATCTAAGGCATTGTAGGCGTCCAGGATGACTTGCTACATCTACGTTGAAACCATCCGGATCGTCGTTTCCCCAGTTTTGTTCGTCAAGGGTAGGAAAAGCTGAGAACGTCCCATGCAAAGAGGCTTTGTTTTCTTAAGATAGAAGCGGAGTGTTCATACCGGGCACATCATTTGTTCTGTTTTTTTTCCTCAATATATTGGATAGAGCAGGAATGATGAAGGGGTGCGACCGTTCACATAGTTTCTGAGTTCTTGCATGGAACAAAGCTCGTGGAGTCAAAGTTACTCCCTTGAAGCCTACAAGGAAGAAACAGTCGGTGGCTGTGGCAGACAGAGCTTGAACTTCGCTACAACAAAGGCAGGCAACAAGCGTTACCAAGTATAGTCTTGCTAGCTAGATGACTGAGGTAGCACGAGGAGAGTGGTTCGTAGGGTGCTGTTAAAAGGGACGTTAAGATAACGGAGAGGTCCCTATCTAGAAACAGTCATCATGTTACCGATCGCTTGATGTGAAATGACTTGACTATGGCCGAGATGCGAAAATCGTCCAGGAGATGTGAACTCCCTGCAGCTTTAAACATGGAGTTCAGGGCCGACTGGTAGATAAAAATCGTTGAACCTTTTAGACCTGCCTTGAATAGGTCGTTAAGGAAAGTTAAATGGTCTGGAAGAGAGGGACTGATCGGACTGACTTTCCGTGTCGAACACCGACGAAACCATCAGTGCCAGTGACTGTCATAGATCTTGTTGGTGGATGATCAGATAGCTTTAGAGGCGATGATGGAAGCTTGTGCGTTAGAAATGCCTGTCGCCTCGAGGAGTCGGATGATAGTAGCAACCCGTGTAGTTTCAGGGATTGTGGTCGTGGGTGCAGCCTGGTCCCTCGATGTCGTGAGAGCATGTCTGAAATGTCCGGAAGGCAACGTGGTTGATCTACCAGCAGATCGAACAACTAGGGAACCATGCTGCTGCCGGCCAATTTGATGCCAAAAGCAGGAACAAGCTGGGCGACTGTGATATCTTGTGCAGAATGAGATGTAGAGGTTTGAACGGTGGAAACAGGTACCCGAAGAGGTGATCCCAGGGAAGGGTGATGGCATCCACTACCCGGACCCGGTCGTGGGGAACTGGACTGAGCAAATGCCGAAGTTTGGCAATGCGCCTCGTGGCGAAGAGGTCGACCCCCAGATGCTGAAAAGAGATGTGCAAATGCACATTTTGAGGGTGCATTTGGCCGTCGGTGAAGAATGGAAAGAGAGGGAGTCGGCTATGACATTTCGGCTGCCAGGAATGTACAGGGGAAGCACGATCGTTTTCAGAGAGATGCAAAGGCGAAAGATGTCTGAGGTGAGGTCGTGAAGCGTGTGGGAACGAATCCATTCTCCTTTTTGTAAGTAGGGCACTGCCGTCATGTTATCAGAGTGGACTTGAACAGTCTTCCCGGAAACAAGATGGTGAAAATGACGGAGGCCGTAGAGGACAGCGCAGAGCTCGAGGATGT
This sequence comes from Lithobius niger, assembly GCA_023313725.1. Taxonomy (NCBI): domain Eukaryota; kingdom Metazoa; phylum Arthropoda; class Chilopoda; order Lithobiomorpha; family Lithobiidae; genus Lithobius; species Lithobius niger. The sequence continues at coordinate 8,558 of JAHWFP010073459.1, read as the reverse complement.
TGCTGTGGTTGTGCTAGTGCGGTTGCCAGAACCCGGAAGTCTGGTGGTGGCCGATGTGGGCTCCCCATCCCTTAAGAGACGCGTCTGTCAATAGGTGTAGGTCCGGGGGTTAGTTTGTGCAGGGGTTCTGCTTGGGACAGAATGGTAACGTCCATCCACCTAAACAAGGTGGAAAAGGAAATGTCCGAGACGTCAGTAGATGAGAGGTGAGCGCTCCAGCCCCATTCGTCGATCCAAAAATGATGGAGGGGCCGAGTCATCGAGCCGAGCATTCCTATGAGTGAATTGAGGTCCAAGAGACTGTAGACTGTTAGGTGGAGGAACTGCCAGAGTTTTGTTAGGAGGTCGAAGATTCTGTCGGCATTACGGTCGCTGAGGCGAGATCGAAGAAGACGCCTACAAAAATACCGTTGAGATGGAAGAAGAGGTCTAGGTGCTGAATTAAAGTGATTATGAAATTGCGGTCGTAGAGAAGCGCCAAGATTGCTTTCGTGAGGAAGCAGCCAGTCGTTGAGATAGGCAATTGCTCGAATCTAGCGTTGAAGAAGGGTCGCTAAAACTGGTTTGAGGATGGCCGTAAAGATGCGTGGCGCTGCATTGAGGCTGAAAGAAGGCAGAGAAATTCGAAGACTGTGCCGTCTAAATAAATCGAAAGAGGTGCTGGACAGATGCAGGTGCTGGACACAAAATGTGTAGATATGCGTCTACGAGATCGATAGAAATCGTCCACTCAGCTGCTCGAAGCGAGTGTAGAATGGTGTCCACTATTTCCATCTTGAAGTGTGTATTCCAAATGTACTGGTTCAGCAGTCGCAGATTTGATCGCAACCGACTATAGCGATGGACCATGGTGGTGGAGAAATGTGGACGAAAACTTTTGCTGATGATGGAGAGCACGGAAGGGTCGGAAGTCAGTGTCTGCTAAGCAGGTAGAAAACGGCGGAGATGACCCCCGACAGGAAGGGTCGCGAAGCAATTGTCAGTGACCGGAACGGTCTCGTTAAGGCCATGTGAGGTATATCATGCACAGCGTTCGGGGTTAGTACTGCGACCCGAGGGTCGGCTTCATTCACGGCCAGAGCCCTTGTTCCGAAAGAGTGCGTGCTCCAGAGGGAATGAGAGCAAGTGACTCGGTTCGTGGCGGTCGCCTGGTGGTGTCAAATGACAAGTGTCCTATGCGTCCACATGAACGGGACGAGACTGAGGCTTTGGATAACGTAAATGCTTAGTCCAAAATGCCTTTGGTTTGCGAGCACTGTCTAAATTCTGTGCGAGCTTGGGAATGAGACAGCAAAAAAGCGTGTCCGACTCATGAATAGATAGGTTCCGTAGTTAGTACCGCGTCGAGTCATTGAGGTTAGGAGCAGTATTGAGGGTGTATAGCATCTTGATAATGTTCCTCTTGCGCCTTTCCTTTCGAGGTACTCCCAAATTGAGTTTCTAGGTATGCTGTCAAAAGCCTTCGAGATGACCACCGTGCAGGAAAACACAGCACACCCACGGCAAATACTTTTTACGACTAAAGTTTGAAGTACTTTTGCCGGCATAGTGGCAGAGTGCTTGCTCTTGTACGCAAACTGAGAGTGAGAGGTTCGCAGGGAATTCTTAGTTTCGACAAGAATAACATGATCAAAATTCTTTGACCAAAGTGAACAGGAGTTGGGGGAGGGGGGGAGAGACTTTTTTTTATTAATTTCTTTCGAACCTTAAGTCAGCCGAAGCACCAATTTAATGCTTGTGTTGCTGAGCCGGCTCAATTTTGAACATTACCAGACTTTAGAAGAAGAAATATCTGGTAAAGGGAGGTGCCAACCCGGGGATTCGATCCATCGGAAACCTCCGATCATCGTAGGGGCCGAAAGATTGTCCAGAATTGGCCAGAATCGTTCCCATAGCCGCTAAAGGAGAATGGTAGCCTCTCACACTACCCTAGCTGGCGGTCTACTGGGTAGAACACTGGACAGACAACACAGAAAGTGACCAGCAAAGCACTGGGTAGTAAAATAAATACTGATGCTAACCTACTTATGTTGCCTTCTGGACTTATACGTCAGACTGCCTGAGCGGGGAATTGAACCCACGACCTTCAACTGCGACTTTCAGAGGTCGTGAGGTTGGTTTCAAAGGTCGTGAGTTCAATTCCCCACTCAGACATTTAAGTCCAAAAGGCAACGTAAATATGTTAGCATCCGTATTTATCTAACCTTCTCGAGCCCATTTGGCTTTCCGTCCTGTTTAATTCCTAATTTTACGTTTTATTGTGTTCCTTTCGGTCACACTGGTGTGTGGCGTGCAATCGAGCGTCCCTCCAGTGGTGATAGAAAAAAAGTGTCTGTATATGTGTGCGTGTTGTGCCTATGAACGTTTCCATTTAAAGGCCATGTCAGTATGGCTCAGGGGTGGGACCTCGACCTTTGGTTTCAAAAGTCGTGGGTTCAATTCCCGGCTCAGTCTGACAGTAACTCCAAAAGGCAACGTAAATAGTTTAGCACCCGTATTTCTCTAACCCTTCTCGAGCGCATTTGGCTTCCGTACTCTGGATAGTAATCATACAGGTTTCTGCCCTCTGAATACAGAAAATAAAGTAATACAATATACCACCTCTCGCTCGGCCGAGTAATTGCGATCTCCAGAACTCAATTGCAATGCCTAATCATATACACAGGCCTATGTCTTATTTTATTTTTTCTATTTCTCAGTTAATTTATTGCTATTTTTCTTACCGGCTGCAGTTAGTTGCTTTTATTTATCAAGCATCTCGCAAACGACCATTGAAAGGAGAAAAGCATTATTATTTTTTTCTTCTATACATCGTTGACTTGATGACATCTTGATAAAGATAAAAATGGCCGGGCCAACCCGATAAATCACTATCATTAGTCTTCCTGACAACCATCGTTACAAAATAAAAGAAAATTCTACTACTTGGAGTTTATATTATACATATTCAAATAACTGCTGCTCCTCCGCATGACGATATACAAATCAAAATAATCTTTTTTTTTTCAGGATTCTAAACGACGTATTGTAAAATATAAATCGATATTCTGCTTGAAAGAGTCGGTGGTCGTTGTAGTGGCTTGTCTACATATCGCACAGCCATGACTTAATCGCGTATTAAAACACTTGAAGGGAACTGGTAAAAGTAGGCTGCTCCTGGACGCAGTGAGAACTCCACAAATTCATCAAATGCACAATAAATTTTAATTTTCGAAAGTTGTGTTACTTTCTTGCTCATCTACAGGATAAAAACAATGACATTTACTAAAAACTACAAACACTCGCACCTGACAGCCTTAAAAACCAACAATACTTACAAAAAGCTGGAGAAAATGGATTAAAACGCACACGATTTTACAAACGCGGCCTGACATGCCCCCATCTTGGAGATCATTGCGCACACACCACTGACCTTTAGTTTTCTACCATGGGAAGTTTGCTATAAACTTCATGTCATTTCGCCATATGAGCAAAATTTTTTATTGTGTTCATAGTTCTAAGCCTATTAGCTGCAATTGTATATGCTTCTAACTGGTATCTAATTATTTCTGTTGATTCTGAAGTTTTCTGAAGTTTGTAGCAAACTTCCCATGGTGGAAAAATAAAGGTCAATGGTGTGTGCACAATGATCTCCAAGATGGCAGCATGTCAGGCAGCGTTTGTAAAATCGTGTGTGTTTTAATCCATTTTCTCCAGCTTTTTGTAAGTATTGTTGGTTTTTTAGGCTGTCAGGTGCGAGTGTTTGTAGTTTTTAGTAAATGTCATTGTTTTTATCCTATAGGTGAGCAAGAAAGTAACACAACTTTCGAAAATTAAAATTTATTGTGCATTTGATGGATTTGTGGAGTTCTCACTGCGTCCATGAGCAGCCTACTTTTACCAATCTTCTCAGCTCCCCAAATTAATCTGATTTTTGAACTTGAAGGGAACTTTGAACTTTGAAAGGGAACTTTGAAGTGGCGTTCAACTAAAACCACTTACAGCATCTGAAAGGTTTATTAGTCAGTGGCATTCACAACTTGGACCATTGGACGCCATTTTGAAATACGTCACTTTTCCTTCTTTAGACAAAGGTCGAGTGGAATGATAGTATACACGAAGGTTGGCCATTCCCCAGCTGATTAAGTCGTTTTCCCGCCAATATTTCGTGTAACGTCACTGGCGCCGGTCTGGTCTGGTTTGGCTTGTGCACATATGCGTAAGCGGTCGAGCTGCATTGTGACGTCAGTGGCGCCAGCAAAATCAACAGCCAATGGAAAAGTAATATGCAAAAAGCTCGGAAGAGACTCCCTTGCTTTAGACTAAGGGTTTGAAATCGTCGTATGTATTAAATACTGTTCCAGCGACAAACCGCCAAATATACCACCTGTTTAGCGGTAAAGAAAAATCAATTACTGAACGTAATGCATACCCCTCCACTATCCGGTGTGGGATTTATACAGCGTGTCTTAAAGGTTCTAGGTCAACCACGTAGTTTTTCAATGAATAAAGATGGAAACACAAAAATTCGAGTGTATTGGATGATCTATCATTTGGTAGGGGGCAGACATCTTTTGGGAGACCCCCAAAGGGGGGAAACTTAAAAGTCTCTATGGAATGGGGGTGAGGGTCAAGAAATACAGCTAATGGAGAGGTCTTAAAACAAGAAAAACATTAACAGTCAAATTTCATTGATAATCTCAGACCAATTATAGTGTTCTTTCACAAGTTGCTAAACTTCTTGAGATTTGATGGCTGGCTACAACAGTATACTGAGAACTGTGGGCACGGTTTCAGATAAGTGATCGTCATATAGTAGATTATTAAATAGACAGAGCACCGGCGCATCCAGGAATTTCTTTTGGAGGGGGCAAAAAAATAACATGAATATGGATCCGAAACCCAACCCATTTTTGATAATTTCAGTCATTTGTCATGCTGTTAAGAAGCTTATGAGAAATTGTCTTCCTGGCAGCAAATTCCTTATTTGTTCAGCATCGATGTAAATAATCTTTCGCATGGGGGGGGGGGGGGGGGGATGGATGAGAAGACACATTGGGCTCGGGTACGAATTTGGCTTGTAGAGTGTAGAGACGAAAAATAGGTACCTTCTGGTGTCAATAGAAAAAAAAAGCCCATTTTGCCGACCCTCCTGCCAGGCCGGCTGAAAATGGCTTTCTATTGCCTAAACGAAAATATACATTATCTGTGAATTTTAGCTTTCTTCTCGAAAGTATGTATTCTTCTCTAGAGGATTGAAGTTGAACGGTGCGCCAGCTCTGTAACGTAACCACACGTGTGCGCATGCGCAGTTCCTCCGATATAGGCTGCAACCACAACTGATTGCCATCCTATTTTCCTCGGTTTTCATCAGGTGGTGACTCCAGAGGGCAGGTAGGGCGGGTGAAGGTAATGTATGTTTTCGTTTAGGCAATAGAAACAATTTTCAGCCGGCCTGGCAGGAAGGCCGGCAAAATGGGCTTTCTAATTGCCATTCGAAAACATCAATTACCTGTGAATTTTAGCATTCACCCAGACCTCGTCAACGCAGGTGGGGGGTACTACCTGACGGATTGCCCTAGAGTTACGAGCTGGCGATCTTCTTGGAAACTCAGTGTAACGATACCCAAACAAAGTTAGACCATGAGGTTAAGGGGAAGGTTATCTGTGTCTTGGTGACTATTCTTGTGAAGTTTCATTGGTGTAGTTTTTGATGAAAGTTAAGTGGGATCAAAACCAAGAGGGTGGAGGGTTGTTGTGAAGGATATGTTGTACAGATTCACAAACTGGGATTGTTCTGCAGCAGCAGTTCCCTTGGAAACAAGGTTTTACCAAGGTGGGCGTATGGTGATGTCGTACTTTGGGTGAATTTCAAATGACAATCGTCGAAGAGCTGCAATGTTGCAGACCTTCCGACGACTGGCAATTATCTGGATTGCCCTGTTATGGTCCTCGGGCGATAGGTAGTTGTCGAAGGACAGAAGCCAGATGAATCCAAATGGTAGTGGAGCTGTTGAGCAGTGGTCACGCTGTGGCTGTTTTGGGAATGGCTTTTGAAGCGTGTTGAGCTGAGCTGCGGAGTTGGTACACTAATGACTGTGAAGGATAGCAGGCTTGAAACGACTTGCATCAGGAAATTGCAATGTCAGTCGATGAGGTCAACAGGCAGCGACGGATGACCTGCTGTAGAGTTGTGACCGTAATCAGTCAGGGGTTTTAGGCTGAGCAGGAAGATGGTCCCAGGAAACTGATGGTGTCTTGATGAAGCTCGAAACTGGAATGGATATTAGCGACGGACAGCAAGCAGTGAAGGATAAGGGTCCGAAGAAGCCAGTGATGAAAGAGGTTGCTATGAATGTTGGCGAGGGGTGACAGCTGCAAAGGAAGACGGCCCAAAAGAGCTGCAACGAATGCCGTCTAGGGGCAGCAGGCAGCAAAGGATGGAAGTCCTAATTTACTGCAATTTTTGTCCGGTAGAACAGCAGGTGGTGAAGGACGACTGTGTGCTGGAGTGCGGAAAATAGTTGCCAGGGAGCTGTGGGCAGCATAAGATGAAAGTTCAAAGGTGCTGCAACCAGTATCGGTAAGGGACAGCAGGTGGCAAAAGATGACGATCCGAAGCAGCTGTGATTTTTGTCAGTGTGGTACAGCTGATCGGTTAGGGGTGTTCTCTTCCTGTGAATTTCAAAATTTGAAGTTCACCTCGTCAATCTGTGGTGGTGGACACCACATGACGGGATCCCAAGGGCATGAGCTGAGTTCCCAATGAGACAGTTTTTCATCAAATTTTGATGCGTTGTGGCTATCTGCGACTTGTCTCGGCAGATTCAATGCGCAAAGGCTATCTGCAATGGAAGAGAGATGCATGAAGGTTCAGAATTAGCCGTGATGATGGTGGGTGAAGGACAGCAGGCTGAAGCGGAAGCAACTGTAGTTTATGATGCAAAGGAGCAATTCGAACTGTTGTGGCGTCATTTCTTGGTTGGTGCGGATGGGTGATAGAAAAATAGTGTAGCTATCCATGAATCAGATCCATGCAAAAGGCAATGATGGTTTCTCCTGCTGAGTCGGAAGATCATTGATGTTTGTTGGGAGGATTGCGAAGAGTTTGCAATCCAGTCTGGAAAGTGTGAATGACAGTTGGCTGAAGAAGGCATGTCGAGTAGGAGGTTGACCCTAATTTAGAAAAGCTCAAATGGTTCGTGGGTGCATGTTTTTGACTTGCGGACTCAAGAGGATTGTTGTGTAATGGATGGTCCTGGAACGTATTGATTCAGGATAGACCAGCCAAAGGCAATAAGGGTGAAGGAGCACCATCATGGACGAAGGTTCCTTCGGAGTTTCTGTGATTCCTGGCTTGGTATAGTCCGGTAAACGAAGGATGTCATATCCGAGGACAGGAACTTAGATGAGGATGGAGAAAACTCGTGATGGTTTTGAGATGAGAGATAGTGAAGGCAAGGGCAAGTTTGGATGAGGAGGCTTGGTCTTGTGTTGACAGTTGTGGATGACACCCATGAATCCATGTCCTTGACATTGGACAGGGAAGAATTGTTGTGCGTGACTAGTTCATTGGAGTTCCGTTGAGTTTTGGCGTGGTCCAGTCTGCTTGAACGAGGGATGGAAAATCCGAGGACAGTGACAGAGCAAGAGCAACGGATGGCTTGAGGCTTGTAAGAAAATTAATCGGGACCATGAGTTGTCGTATTCTGACGTGAGAGTCATTTAAAAATGGATGCAGAAGCAAGATTAGTGTGGGATGTGTCACGTCCACAATTTCAGTTTCATGCTGAGGATGGAGGCTGTCTTTCCCTGCAGAAGCTTGGTGTTGATTGACAAGGGAAATGTAGCCCAATCCAGTGATGATGTAGGCATTTACAGATTGGATGGCCGGTCTTGTTTTGAGATCACAGACAGCATGATCCAGAAATGCTTGTGCTTGACTTGAGGGCAGAGGCAGATTGCGTGAAGAGGGGTAGTACACAACGTTGATGAGCAGATGCGAGACCCAGAGACACACACAAATCACTGTAAATAATGCAAAGATTGGAAATAGGCTAACCTTCAGCGAAAATCATACACTAGGAATAATGTAGTACAGTAAGCAACCCTTAAGGACTGATGTTTCTTTCAAGTGATGCGACCCAGATTCGAACTGGCAAACCCGTCCACCACCAGATCACTGCCACATCGCCTTTACCGATACGGCCACATGTCCACTGGCATAGAGATAACTCACTGAACTCGTTATTTTGGAAACGACATTTCTTTGTAAATACTGCATCTAACAGAAATTTTACTAGTCAGTATGTAGTACTTCTTTGAAATTTACATTCTTTGTGAATACTGCATCGGTATTTTCAACTCATTTCCCTTGTTTGTGGGCCATACAATTGTTTGGATCGCGCATGGAGTGATTGTTACCTCACCAACTTTGAAATTATTCAACTCGGCTCTAACACCCAGCATCTATTGAAGCTATTGTTTTCCCATTTGGAAGGCACTGTTTGAAGCACATTGTCTTCATCTTTTGTAGCCATTGTTAGGTTTCGACATAACCCAGTGCTCTCTAACCCCCC
>JAHWFP010073452.1:0-21272 GCA_023313725.1 Lithobius niger | reverse complement strand
CCAAAAAAAAACCGACGTCTGGCCATGTTTTGGAAACTTACGGCGAGGCATCTTTCGGGAAAGTGAAAAAAGCAAGTGTTGGATTTTTTCTCCGCGAATTGTTACAGTTTTTAGCCTCGCAATACTGAGAACAAGTCTTAATCCAACGGCATCCAGCTGAAAATTTGTTTGGTAAATCAGCTAAAATGTATGTTCTCTAAACAAACGTAGAAACAAAAATTTGTTAAAGCAATCGGCGGAATAAATATAGTATCAAGCTACAAAGTATATTTTTTTTTAATTATTACGTTCTCTGAACAAATAAAAAAAAAAAGCAATCTAATCACGTATTGAAACAATCTGAGCGAAAAAGTATGGGTGACCTACCAGACGCCGATGTACCACTTGAACCATCAGAAACATCCTGTAAATTTTGTCAAAATGTTTTGAGTTTATCGTTATTGAGTTTATCGATTATTAGCCTTATGTTTTATTTAGTGTATAAGCAGTTAAAGTTCATAAATACCGCATCTTTATTGCTCATCGGTCTTGTTTACACCGGCTAAGGAAACACGTGCTCGGCAGGCTGGCTCCTCTCACAGCGCATGCGTGCGTAATTTCTGCGCTAGTCGTTCTAATCTTGGTTCTAATTATACCGCGTCCTCGCGGGCGATCGCTGCGCCAGCTGGCGAATCAAGTTCGAAGTATGACTCAGCAGAAAAGAAAATGAGGTACCGCTTATCGCGCAAGTGACGCATCTATGAGAGGAGAGTTCTTTAATCTGTGGTAAAAGCTATAATCCGTACGCGATTTGTAAACTGGGCGTGGCTTTAAAAAAATATCGATTGTCCACTCCAGTACAACACCACGACTAGCATCATGGGTAAAAAAAAAACCGCCAGTACAGCAGTCACAAAGTGGCGTCTATTAACGAGTCTTCAATCGGGAAAAGAGGTAAAATGATTCACAGCCAACTAGGGAAATTATTTGGAATGTCTATTGTCATCTGCGAAGTACCAACAAAGAACCAACAAAGAGCAAGAACGCCGTTTCCCAAGAAATACGAAAACGTTAGATGCCACAAAGATTTCTTTCAGTTGTGTTAATCAAATAGTTAACGAAGGCGCGCAACTACTCGCCGAAACAAGTCCCACTCCAGCCGCAGCAGACGCTACAGTTCCGCGGTTCATAACAGCAGCGAAATAACGGCCAAAGGCGCCAACGGAACAAGCTTGGATGACTTTCAACTGTCAGCTGCTCGAACAGCAATAACTGAAATTCACCGAGAAGGTAATTATCCAAATCTTGACAATGTTTTGGCCAAGTTCAAATCGAAGATTGGATTTAAAGATGGGAGAACTTCCGTGGCATTTAACCATGAAAACGAATTGAAACTTGGGATGAAATACGGAAAATGCAACAACAGATATTTTAAATAAAAGTGTGAGAAATTGTTGCCCAGCGTCGCCGATTTTTACGTCAGGTACGACGTTTAAGAAGTAATCCGTCTCATTTACAGTATTTATTTATTTGAATGAAACTTGTGAATGGACGTGAACGCCAATGGCAGCTAAAGAAAAGGCGCACCGGACTCACAGCTGACAGCGCAAATGACGGCTTGGTTGGTTGCCTTATTCCGATCGGAAAGGGCCGAAGACTCATTTTGCTACACACCGGCAGCCAGGATGGTTTTGTTAAATATGGCATGCTTCTTTTCCGAACTGGATTTTTTTCCCACTTTCTGAAACCCCCTAGCTTGGCTGTGAACATACAGCTCTTCTCAGAGCTATACAAACGGTTGTTTTCACAACCACCAAAAATGAAAAGTTCTGAAATTTGTACTGTTTCACAAATAAATTGTTACAACATTCACAGCAGAACACACTTCCTTCCTTAACTTTTTTTTTTAGCTCCACAATGAATTAAAACTTAAAACCTACGTGTTTTTTTATATTTATTACCGTCTGACCCAAAATACAAGAATGGTGGGGAAGGGAGAGAGACGAAATACCCAAAAGGCAGTGACGAATGTTTTAAAGAAAATAGTAAATAAATACATTTTTCCAAAGATTTTATCCCCTACGGCACGATAATAGGATGGAGGTGGGGGAGCCCTTTACTCCACCCTCCGTATTTACTCCACTGCTGAAAGGGCCTGAGTCGGAAATTATGAGAGTAAGTGGAAAGTAAACCAAGGCTAAATGAGATTCGGTAAGAAAAAAAGTATTTTCTCTTTTTTTGAATTCAGCCTGAAATTTATCGTATAATTCCCCCCCCCCCCCAATATTTTTTTTTTGTTTTGGTTCCCCCGATTCCCTATTGATGGAGAAGGCTTTTAATAAAAAAAAATTTTAAAAAGTCGACATTAAAAAAATTGTCATCAAATACTGTAACAAAACCATGATCGCGCACAGACAAGCCTTGGTGCGGTCTATAGATAGCCACAAGGCACACCAACTCCGGGAAAATGTACGCTACAATCATGCTGCTCGCGAGCCACGCCCAGTTTACAAATCGCGTACGGAGTATAGTGAGCGAGAACACTGTCGTTGCGTAAACGCGCCCTTATGCTGTATTGTCTCGGCTGTGTCAATGACTCGATAATCACTGTGACAACAACTCGACTATCACTCGACAATCATTGTGACAATCACTTGTCTGAAGGATTTAAAATTCGTAGCCCTGTTCAGTAGTACAAGCTAGTCCGGGTTTAGTCAAACTGTAGGTTGATAGAGCAAATTTATTCCTTTCGAGTTTTCTACATTTTTCGCACTGCAACCTGTACAAGAATCAAACTATTCGGGTTCAAAGTGTGATTCCTCACCAACCGATCTACCGTGATAAGCCTAAAAAAATATATAGTATTTGTAACACAAATGTAGAGGTCAAACCGTGAATCCACTCTTCAAGTCTATATCAGGCTGTTATGAGAGATAGCAGAAACAATGCTCGGTCAACAAGTCAAGAAGGATGCTATCATGATTACGGGTTAGGCTAGTAAATGTGGATCATAACCTATCTTCTTGGACCTTTGGCTTATTTTAGACTCACCTAGCAAACGTTTTCAGACGCTTTGAACTGAAAAACACATGAAAACTGTTTAAAAACATGAGCTTAGAAGAAACGTTTCAAAATATTAGTGTTTATATAATCTTACAAACGTGACATGTGTTTAAAATAAAACACTAACGTCCAATTCGCAACACTTTGTAAAGACATGCTTAAAATGTAGTGGCGAAAATGTTCAAAATAAAACAGTGGGCTTTTTTTTTAATTTAAAATAGTTTTTTTTTTTAATTAATTTCTTTGAGCCTTAAGTCGGCCGAAGCAACTTAATGCTTGTATGGCTGAACCGGCTCAATTTAGTTAGTAGTCTTTATTTTACAGCACATAATAAACGTGAGCGTTTTCGTTAAACACGGTATTCAAGAACGTATCCGTTTCACTACAAACTGAAGCATTTTATTTTAAACCCTTGTCAAACCTGTGTTTCAGGTATGAGTTCGTATAGCCAGAAAACAGGATTCGGGTTTATTATAGGCTGAGCGAACCAAACTTGATTTCAAATTTATATTTAGTGTTTATTTTAATGACTGTACCAAATGCGAAAACGGCCACATTTTTGGATTTTGAAGTTCATCCATTCTGCGTGATACCTTTAACAGATGTAATGAATTCGTGATTGTCAGACTGTTGTCTCTAGAGTATGCAGTATAAATTACTCCGGCAGGGATGGTGCTCCCCAGGGATGGTGGCAGGGTTGGTGGCCCGTGGATTTTGCCAACCCACACCACTTTGCAGTGAAACCACCGATCATACGATCCACTGCAGTCCTCCACATGCTACGATCCACCATAACCTACGAAAATCACACCAAACTATTATTAAAAACTTTAAACTATAGTGTCCACGGCCTATCTTGAGTTCTCCGCAGAACGAACACAGATAATCGATTGTACGTTTTCAGTAACAGAGTGCCTTGTTGATATCCAAGATGGTTACAATAACAATGGCGGCCATCGATTAAAGCCACTCCATCCAGGAAAACGTAGCCGCTCACAAAATACTTGCAAGACTCAAAAATACACCGCGCACACAAATAATGAACTGCAGTAACAAGATAAGAGACAAACACCCTTTGTGTTCGGCGGGTGTTCATTTCCTTGGAACTAACGGTTTTTCCCATTTTCCACAGGAGCGGATCACATAGTAATTAAGCATGATTAAACAACACGCGTAGTACCATCTGGGGATAGCATCCGGTAGGATGTGGTGGTTTGGTGAAGAATACTAACATTTTCCGCTCCTGATAGCAAGAAATACGCCAGAATGTCATAAAATTACACATATTTTTATTTTCGAGGGATCCTCTCTTGGTCACAATAAAAATGAAAGAATAAAACAACAGCCGAGACAAAATGCAGGACCTTGTTCCAACACTAAGCCACCATCTTGGGAACCCGACCCCACCTGGACTTACCAAGATGGTGGCTCAGTGTCGGAGCAAGGTTCTGCATTATGTCTAGGCTGATGGTTTTTCTTTTTTTTTTTATTGTGACCAAGAGGGGAAAACATCCCTCGAAAATTAAATATGTATTTGCAATTTTATGACATTCTTGTGTCTCTTGCTATCAGGAACGGAAAATTGTAATATTCATTTTGGGCATGTTACCATTCCGGGTTTTTGTTAATTTCTCTTTTCATTGGAGTTTTATGTCCCTTTATTTCGATAAAATAGTATGCTTGCGAAGATATTTTTTTTACGATTTAATGCCACGTGCAGTCCATTTCCACTAAAAATAACAAAATGAATTATTCAAACCACACAAGCTAGGACTATCTACTGATTGTCGAATTTAAATGTTTTATTTTAACTTCCAGTTACTAGCAGCCATGGAATGTTTCGAGTTAAAGTTCCTCAAGCTCCTCCAAGCCATCCAGTATTTTATGCCAACATTACCTACCACGCAAAAGGAGTCATAAGGATTCCCTATGCAGAAATCGAAGAGCCGTTCGAAGTATTCTATGACGCACCAAACAACAGAAGCAGAATCGACTATTATAACTGTAAGTATAGACTATTTCCTATTTTCTCAGGACGGAAAACCAAATGGGCTCTGTTACTGTTAAAGGAATCTTGATGCAAACCATCAACCTCTGAAACCCAGGTCCGAAGCTCCTACCCTTCAGTCATACTATAACGGCCGATTAGTGTTATTAGCTATTTCAGCTCGGCAGCACAAATTAGTAGTCAATGACGTTTGAGACAGTAATGCCTCAATATTTGTAAATTTATTAACAAACACCGAGTTGCGCAGACATTACGCTACTCATTACTAGGAAACAGGCTTTGGGCCTATTGTAGGCGGAGCGAAGAAAAATTTATTTTAAATTTGTATTTCCTCTCATTATAATGGCTTTGCAATGTTTGCTAATGGTTCTTATAAAGCTCGGGCAATATTCATTCGGCTACAGTTGAGCTGAAGCTTTCTGCTGGTGTTTTTTACATTTTAGCTAGGCTACGTTTCATATTAATTTTAAGATACTTTCGTTTGCACCCATATTTAGTATCCGTTTCGTTATTTGCAGCCTCTTTGCGCCGTCGCCCCCGTTGTAAAATACAACGTTAGCCGCCGTGGTTAAGCTGGCAAAGAACGTGCCGCCGTGGTTAAGCTGGCAAAGAACGTGCCACCGTCAATAATGCTTACATTGTTTATATTTATTGCAGAGTATCTGTCCTAGATTTAAAATATTAACAATAAAGCATTTAATTGCAAGCTAAACAATCACCAGTAACGATAGTACTTCACAACAATCAAAAGATTCGAAACATCCGCGGCTCTTTACGCTGCCTTCTACGTACTACAATGTTGAAGCGCACACCTCTGGCACGTACTGTAACGCCAAACGCTAATATTTTTTTTTTTTAATTGGACTTATTACAATTGTTGATCAGCCGGTGTTAGCTTGGCTGTGAACATAGAATTTAAATAATTCTAAATCCTAATTTTAAGCCTAATTGTTAGTCCCGTTTTAGTTTCGTAAGCGACAACAGTAGAGAAATTAGGCCTATTGGGTTCGATGTTAGGCCTATTTATTCTGGCAACATGGGATGGAGAGTGTAGTTTCCATAGCAATCTAGAAATCTTGAAATTACAATACGAAGCCAAATTATTGTTCTGTGTTGTGATATAAATACGTAGTCTGCTGTGTACTGTCGTATTATATGAACGGTTTCCTCCTGCAGCGGCGATTTGATGTTTCAAATTTGAGATTCCCGATGATAGCGTCAACGCCACTTTGGTTGCCATGTTGGCTGAATTCCTGGCAGCATTCTTTTACGCAGCATTGGTTTACATGAGACGAATGTGAGTCGTTAACGAATCCTTCTGTTTTTTTTTCCCATTTGCTTGTCTTCCTCTAGTGGTTAAAGTGTTATGATCAAATGTTATTATTTCGTTGAGTTATGTCAAAAAAGATTGTTAGCTGTAAGGAAGCTACGATGATTTATTTTGGCTTTTTTTTTTTAAAGTTCACTTGATTACCAACAGCACAGTGTATGCTTCGTCGGAATTCCTTAACTATTCACGATTCCAAATTTACAATGGTGAGTGTTAGAAATAAATTCGAAAATTTGTTATTTCTCCCGTAATAATTGTTCGATTTACGTCAAATTTTGGCTCAGCAATACTGTTTGGGGTATCAAGCGTTGTACCATATTTCATTCCAATCCGACCTTTCGTTTGGGCTCCACCCAGACTAAAAATGTGCAACTAACACACCAACGGACCAACGGACCAACCAACATATTGCAATTTGGTGTCCGTTATAGGCCACGCTTCGCTCGCTTCGCTCGCTCGCTCCGCCAATTAATAAACAAGCGATTGAATTAACGAACGCTTTCCTGAGCTGTTAAACACCACAAGCAATGCAGAGTATGCTAAAATTAGTCATCATTTGCTGTAAAATTAACGCAAACACTCCTGAGCTAATAACACCATAAACACTGCAGAGCACATGCTAAAATTAGTCATTTGCTGTTAAATTCAGGAAAACACTCCTGAGCAATTAAACACCGTAAGCAATGCAGAGTATATGCTAAAATTAGCCATCGTTTGCTGTTAAATTCAGGAAAAAAACTCTTGGGCTATTAAACACCAAAAGCAATGCAGCATACATGCTAAAATTAAACTTTTTTTGCTGAAAAATTCACGAAAACACTCCTGAAGTATTAACACCATAAACAACGCAGAGTACATGCTAAGATTCGTCATCGTTTGCTGTTAAATTCACGAAAACACTCCTGAGCTATTAAACACCATAAACAATGCATAGTGCTTGCTAAAATTCGTCATCGTTTGCTGTTAAATTCACGAAACACTCCTGAGCCATTAAAAACCACAAACAATGCAGAGTAAATGCTAAGATTAGTCATCATTTGCTGTAAAATTTACGAAAATACTCTTAAGCTATTAAAACCCTAAACAATACAGAGTAGATGGCCAAAATTCCTCACCATTTGCTTTAATAAGTTAATCAACCAGTAATAATTAGGACATTATAATGCATAAAGTCAGATTGCTGGGCAGAAGTAACCGTTGACAAGTATTATACAAGCAGAGTATATCGTGAAAAATTCGTCATTGTTTGCTCTAAAATTCACGAAAACACTCCTAGGCTGTTAAAAACCACAAACGATGCAGAGTAGATGGCCAAAATTCTTCTCCATTGGCTGAAAAAAAAGTTAATCCACCAGTGACTAATTAGGACAGTTTATAAAGCACAAAGTCAGGTGACTGGACAGTAGCAACTGTTGACAAGTATTATACACGATTTTGGCTTCCTTTCCTAATATGACAGCAGTTAACCATCTACATAATGTGTTAGGACAGGTACATTTTATACTCATAAGGTCTGATATTTGGTAGGTAAGTGTGCAAAAGTCTGTTAAATCCTGCACGCCGTATTGGTTTGATGGAATAGAGTAACGAGTTAGTCTAAACAAATTTTCGAAGACGGTTGGGTTAATGTCTGGTTGGTGATCAATGACAACATAATAATTTTTTATCATGTCTTTACAAATCACCTCTCGTGTTGGGCTGCACGGATTTAAAATCTAGAAAAATAGTAAAATGGTTATATTTTAATTCTTGCCCCATTGTGAACCCTCCTCCCCCGAAAAAGATGCATTTTTTGGTGTTTAAAAAATGTCATATTTTTGAAATTTTGATCCGATTTTTTTTTCAGCAGAGGGAGTAAATGACCACCTAGATGCTCTTTTTTTATGTTTCTTTGATGTGTATACCTTGCACTTTGTAGGTTTCTTACACTGCATAAATTCACCAGTGCTTCCCTTTTATATTATCCTTCGTATCGACATCACAAAGAGAAAGTAATTTTTTTGTAGTTAAAGCCGTAAATATGAAGAAAGTTATTTTTTTTTTAAATCTTTGTTAAACTTATTAAGATGTTTTGCGCCAAAGAACTAAACCTTCGCCAGCAATCTTTTTTTACGCTTTATAACATTTATATTGTGAAAATTATTACTGCAGAATAAGACTAAAATACCAGAACCTGCACCTGGTTGATTTTAGTTTTTATTGCCTATACGAAAAACTACATTACCTGAATTTATAGCAGTTCCCTCTTTGAGCATTGAATTTCCCCTAGAAGTTGTCTTCCCTGCTGGGCTCGTATTACTGCGCATGACCGGAACTAGGCGAGCCTTTATAAGCTCGGTGGAGTGGTAGATTGCCATCTTTCTCCTAACCCCTAGAACCTAGTTCGTAGAGGGGAGGATGGGCGGGCTAAGGTAATGTATATTTTCGTATAGGCAATAAAAACTAAAATCAACCAGGTGCAGGCCCTGGTATTTTAGTCTGTTTGTAGCCGACGAAATATACATTACCAGAATCTATAGCAGACTTTGTCACCTTGGAGGAGGGCTAGGTTCGAGCCACCCGCAATACGCGCCAGCGTCCCCAGGAACAAGTCCCGGTGGAGACAACCCTGCAAATCCCAACCAATTACTCACGCTTGTGTGGAAGGTAGCTAAGGTAGGAAGGAATGCTTGGGCCAGACTGGGCGAGTAGACAGGACTGGTGAGAGATTGGGGATGCGATCCTACCCGGAGTGGAGACGGGCGTGTTATCACGGTTCGTTCAGTGTAGGTTGTATACTTATTATTATATTATTATTTTTTTATATCGCAACAGGATGTCCCACACCTTGGGGAACAAGATATAAAGCTGGTAAGAGTGCATAAGACCTGCTTACCTTGTCAAGGGATCAATAATTCATGAAGTTGTGGAGGTCTTGTGCGAGGATGGTGAAAGCTGGTGGTCGGAGCCAGTCTTGCGAGAATAGAAGAAGTCGAAGATCTTTGATGAGAGGATCTTGATGTTATTATGACTGACCAAGTGGAGGACTATATTGAGACTTTGAACGCCGGGAATGGCGAGATGGGCATGTGTTGATAGTCAAGCGGCGTAGGATCGGAAGTAGGAAAAGGCTTGGTCGTATAGTTTATGTAGGCGTGCCAGAGTTTGTTGTTTTTTTTTTTTTGAAAGAGTGGTATCGAGAGTTCGTAAAAGGAGTTCGTAGTAGTATACTCTCCATGGTGGGGTTGATGGGAGCGGAGAGGGCCAGTCATAATGGGCTTTCAGCAACGCATAACTGATTCGAAGGGATCGATAACGATGATTTACTTCTTTCAGTTCGGTGACAGCAGTGTTCAATTGAAGGAGGCGTACATTTTCTTTATGGAGAGTCGAGGCAGAGGCGGCTGCCTCACAAAGGGCCGAAGGTCGGCGGCGTGGAGCGTGGCAAGCTCGGTGGAGAACGCCTTAGCAATGTTGAGAAAATATTTTATGTTGAAGTCAACATTCTCTAAATCACGAACAGTTAGTTACAGTACACGGGTTAGTGCACTTCGAAGGACTGAAGCACTCTGAAACTGAAGAGGTTCAGAAGAAGGCGGAGTGTCTGCCGGAGAGATGAGGGATTCCTCATGGGCCATAGGGGAGAGCAGCGAAGGATTAGGATTACGGGATGGTGGCTCGGCTGAGATGAGGATAGTGGGGGAGGAACGCTGAAGTGCCGCTCATGGTGGACTGAGGCCAGTGTGTAGGCAGGACTTGAGATTGTTTGTTTGGTGGCTAAATTTGTTTTAAATGAGGCACTGCATGATGGCGGCGCATGGAGAACACGAGCCACTTTGATGCAAGGAGTGGATTTGGGTAACGTTCAGGAAGTCTTGGATTTTGGGACAATGCCTGAGGTCCTGGCAGATCGGAAGGTGTCGAGCGATCGGTCCTTTGTTTTGTAAATGGAGGATCCTTTCCTTTAGTAGGTGCACGGGAAGAGGCTTGAACATCCGAGGGAGGAACGGATTGCAAAGATAATGCTGCGGCGAATTCGAGGGCTTTCTGATGGGCAGCTCGGGCCGCCCATTGACGGGAAAGAGCTTGTCTTTTACTAATTAACCGCCATTTTTCGGGTGGAATGTCAACACACACTTGGCACTGTTTCACATTCCCATCACACTGCCGGTGATACTGGCAGCATCGATGGGGATCTAGGCGACTGGTCCTGTTGGCAAATCCTAAGCATGAGCAGGGTTTGGGTGGTGGCACATTGGGAAAGTTTGTTGGCGGAACGGGATCTTCAGAAGAGGAGGAGTCCGACAATGGGCAGAGTATGAAGCGCGGGAAAGTGCATTGTAGTGGATCGTAGTGCTCACGGTGGTAGAACGAGGACACAGGCTAGGATCGTAAGAGGCCAGAAAGATTGACACAGGACAAATTAGGCGTGCTATTGGAGCGGAATGGGCGCATAGGTAGTAGTGTTATGCGCCGCAGGTGGATCAGAAGATCAGAGAGTGCAGTATCATTTAAGTAAAGAGAAAGTTTTTTTCCTCGCTTCTCTTTTTTTTTTGAAGTTGTGCATGTGGTTGGGATCGTAGGATATGGTTGAGTGTCAATCGCATCTTCTTGTTTTATGGGAGTGTAGAAGGGATCGTAGAGGTCAGTAAACCTAGTACCAGATTTTGTAGTAATGGAGAGAGGAGTGGGCCCCATGTCTGTTGTTGATGCTAAGGAGAGGATCGGAGGATCGAGGCTGGGAGGGTCCGTCTGGAGATGCAGGGTTGGCCACATAAAGGTGAGGCGGCACGGCTCATATTGTTGTTGGTGCCGTTGTTGGTGCCGTAGAATGGCTTGAGAGCAAGAAGGCTTGGAGGGATCGGATGATCCACGAAGAACGATAGTTGAAGAGGATGCGGTTGGCGTGTGCGGCAGAGGTGTAATGCCAGGAAAGGAGAACTGCTTGTGCTTGGCCACCACCAGAGGAGAATAGTACAAGGCTAAGAAGTCAGGGGATCCAAGAGGCAAGAGCAAAGTGTAGCTGATATCATAATGGTGGTCCTCCCTTTCTGGACAGAGAAGATAGATGAGTCCCGAAGTTGAGGCGGAAGGAATAGTCGCTTTAGGTTGTAGCCGTCCGGGCGGACCAGGAAAACAGCAGTTAATAGGGCTTTTGGTCGGATTGCAGAACCATCTTGAAAGGTCGGGAAAAGCACTGGTAGTCGCAGGGACTGCGGGAGGCAGAAGCATGGAGATGTATTATCCGATCCCAGGGGGATCTTTGTAGCCGGTGGTGGTAGGCGAGGCAAAGGTGGCGCCTGACTACGGGCCTTGAACGCCCCTCTTCTTTCTTCGGTCGGGAATTGAGAGAGAAGGAGTGGAAAGATAGTGGAAGGCGGAGCCCGAGGGGGTCAGAGTAGGGTTGCTCGGGGTATCGTGGACTGTCCTGAGCGTCTAGGTGGTGCTCGTTGGAAGATATTCTGACGTCGGATCAATCCTTGCGATGGATCGTGGATGATGCAGAATGAGGGATCGATTCCGGAAGAGGGACAGGAGCCGCTATTGAAGAAGGGTCCTCAGGGCAGGTCGACAATTCCAAAAAATGCGCTGGTGACACAGGAACCACTGAAGCAGGTGACAAAGGCAAAGATGTCATAACGGATGTGGCGTGAGGCGTGGAAGGATGGCGGACCTAAGAACGGTACGATGGCAGATCAGGATCGAAGGCTTGAAGGTGGGCAGATCTAGGATCGGAGGGGAGTGCTCGCGGGCGAACATGCTCGGTGAACGCCCTAGGAGAAAGATTGCAATCTACCACTGCTCCTAGCTTATAAAGGCTCGCCTGTAGTTCCGGTCATGCGCAGTAATACGAGCCAAGCAGGGAAGGTAATTTCTAGGGGCAATTCAATGCTCAAAGGGGGAACTGCTATAAATTCAGGTAATGTATGTAATTTTCGTCAGCTATAAAAACCTTTGTTAAATTGTATTAAGTTGCTTTGCACCAAAGAACTAAACCTTCGAGATCAACCGTTTTTTGGACTTTTTAATATTTATGTTGTGAAAATCTGAATGTATATTTTTTTTAATCTTTTTTTTCAGCCACAGTTGCTACTTATCAACTCCCAGACGTGGGCAAATACGGTGTGAGCCGAAAAGTGATTTACGAAACAACCGATACCAAATATAATAAACGATCTTGTTTCGAGGTGAACGGAACAGTAAATGCCGCTATCGGAATCCAGACTGTACTACCAGACATCACGGATGACTTTCAGGTAATTAACTAACAATCGTGCTTCCAACCGTCAGTAATGAGGTTATTTATTGTTTAGGGTGACAAATGATTTGTGAAGTGAACACGGAAGAATAAATTAGATGTGTAAGTAGGTTCTGAAGACCAGTTACTTGGCCGAGCGAAAGATGCTGTAATATGTTAGTTTATTTCCTATACTCACAGGGCAGAAACCTGCATGATTTCTGCCCAGTGTTCCACAGGGCAATGCTTTGCTCCTCCACTTATACGCGAATTGTACTTAGAAACCTATGTGATTTCTGCCCAGTGCTCCACAGGGCAGTGCTCTTCTGCTCCACTTATATGCGAATTCTACTTAGAAACGTATATGTTATCTGCCCATTGTCCGTAGGGCAGTGCTTTTCTGCTCCACTTGTATATGAATTCTACTTAGAAACCTTTGTGATTTCTGCCCAGTGCTCCACAGGGCAGTGATTTTCTACTCCACTTATGTATGATTTCTAATTAGAGACCTATATGATATCTGCCCATTGTCCGTAGGGCAGTGCTTTTCTGCTCCACTTGTATATGAATTCTACTTAGAAATCTATATGATTTCTGCCAAGTGCTTCACCTAGCAGTGCTTTTGTGCTCCACTTATATACGAATTCTACTTAGAAACCTGTGTGAATTCTGCCCAATGCTCCATACGGCAGTGCCTTTCTGCTCCACTTGTATACGAATTCTACCTAGAAACCTATATGATTTCTGCCCATTGTCTGCAGGGCAGTGCGTTTCTGTTCTACTTGTATACGAATTCTACTTAGAAACCTATATGATTCCTTGCCCAGTGCGCTGCGGGGCAGTGCTTTTCTGCTCACTTGTATACGAATTCTACTTAGAAACCTATATGATATCTGCCCAATGCTCCACAGGGCAGTGTTTTTCTGCCCTACTTGTATACGAATTCTACTTAGAAACCTATATGTTTTCTGCCCAGTGCTCCACAGGGCAGTGCTTTTCTGCCCTACTTGTATACGAATTCTACTTAGAAACCTATATGTTTTCTGCCCAGTGCTCCACAGGACAGTGTTTTTCTGCTCACTTGTATACGAATTCTACTTGGAAACCTAAATGATATCAGCCCAGTGCTCCACAGGAGAGTGCTTTTCTGTTCCTCTTGTAAACGAATTCTACTCAGAAACCTATTTGATTTCTGCCCAGTGACCACAGGGCAGTGCTTTGCTCTCCACTCTCTGATGCCTGTCTCGAATTCAGCCCCCACTGTCACCTTAAAATATTAATTGAGGCTGAATTTCGTGTTCAAACTCGTAAAGTTCATGCACCATTGCTTTGTCATGACATTTTGACCCCATCACAACTTGTTGTGAACATTATCGCATTTCATCCAGATATCGCACTCACAAACAGGCAATAATGCACAATATCCATATTTCAAATATGTATCCATCTTATGACGAATTTTCAAAAGTCCTATCGCAGGCGAGCTGGAAGTTTCCCAAAGTCCGAAGGGCCGTTTAGTTTCAGTTTGTGGGGGCCGGCGACTGTCTGAGTTAAAAAAAAAAAAAGTAAATTAAACAACGCTGGCGCATATGTCACATTCGCATATGGTACAGCCTTCACTAGCCATTCCTCATGATGATGTACCAGGGCGTGATGCTCTTAATCAAAATCAATCAATCAAGGTAGCAGTGTATAAGAGTGAGAATATTCATTCTTGCACGATTCTACCTTGGAACTCACTTCCTGATGTTGCCGTTGGTGCAGTTTCAATAGGAGCCATTAAATTAGCCCTTCACAAAGTCCCTCATTTACAGTTCTTGAAACAACAATCTTAATTCTAAATTGTGCTGGAATGATGTTAGATCGCTCATTGCCCTTCCGTAGTCCATACCATCTTTTCACGATGGTTTTAGTGTTTTATTATTATATTATTATTATTATTATATTATTAAAAGAAAAGGGCGAGAGTTCAGCATTCAATCAGTAACAAACGAAATATTACGTCATATTATTTTATTATGAATATTCATCAAGTCAGTATAGCTTGAGGTTTAGGGAGTCAACTTACTAAGCTAAAATTTGAAGCCCGTCCAAACTGCAAAAAAAATGGGTTATTAGTTTAAGACAGGTAGGAAGTATAGCTATCATAAGGAAGCATTACTAAAGTGTTAATGATATGTATAGGTTATCGCCTGATTCCCGAGTGCTGAGAACTAACAATGTCGAGGGCCGCAGGCCCGAGCGATGGTTAGTTCTTTGCACGAGGGAAGCAGGCGATAACTTATTTATCTACCGATGTCCGCGTCTCTGCCCGACAATGAAGAAGCACGCGACTCCAATAATGAAGTAGTGCACGGAGTAGTCCAACAATGCAAGACGAAAAGGAAAAAATTAAACAAGAATTTCGTAACAAAATACTAACTGCTTATGCAAAAATTGCAACATTATTATTTTCATAGACGAAAGCCAAAGCTCTCTATTGGGCTAAAGTTTACATCAGGCACATAATCAATATCCTTACGATATTGATTCCAAATGGCTCCAACACTTGCCTAAGTACAGAGACAGTTGGTTTTAGAGCGCGGAAATGTGTTAAAACTACTTAAAACGGTAGATTTGTAGCGCCACAATCTGTACATCTATACGACGTTTGCGTTCGCTCGCAGGGCCGGTAGGGCACCTTATATTTTTTTTCGTAAACAGTTCCGATAGGCGGGTTATTATTGTCGGTTTCGTGTGGTGTTGTGTGTTTTTGTTGTTATTGTCAGTTAGGTTAGGTAAGTTTGGGGTTTGGCATTTCATACTGAGGTAGTTAACTGGGTTGGTTTTGGCATTTCATACTGGGGCAGTTAATTGGTTAGGTTATGTTAATGATGATTTAACGAGTTTCCGCAATTTGGGGTCAATTTGTAGTGCCTTTCGTGAAAATTAAAGGTAGGTTTTTTTCTCTTTTTTTGAATTTCGGGTCATGTGGGTAAAGGGAACATGGGAAGAAAACGGGTTCTCGTCCGATTTATTTTTCAACGGACTAAAAATTACCTACTGAGTAATGTTTTCCACTTCCATTTTTGGGGCAGACGCACCATTTGACCGTGGTGAAGGTCCAAAGATAGTGCCGCGCCGCCCCGGAAAGCATGAAACTGAGCGAAAGTCCGGCAAGTGAAATGCCAAACCCCAACCAGTTCATTAGCTCCAGTGAAATGCCGAAGCCGGTTCCTAACCTAACCTAACCGACAATAACAACAAAACCACACGAAACTGACAATAACAATCCACCTATTTGAAATGTTTACGGGAAAAAAATAACAGCTGGGAACATGGGAAGAAAACGCCTCTCGTCCATCAGCGCAAATAGTGCGGTTTTCATTAATTTCTGACGGCCAAACGAAGCCTTTGCCCCAAAATTTTATGGGAAAATATTGTTCAGTTGATCATTTTACGTCATTCTAGCCCAACGAGAGATCAATCGGTGAGGAGCCCTTCTTCTTCCCTTAAGCCGCATAAAGTAAACTTGTTCCCTCTATTGTTTATTTGACTATCGAAAGTGATCGTGGAATGAATTTATAATTCTACCTTTATTCCGTTAGCTACGCACCTGGTATGCATTATCCCGTTGCCTCACACGTTTGTCGAATTGATCTACAACAAACTGCTACACTAAATATTCGATTATACAATAATTAAAGGAGCCAGACTGAACTTTCATTTTGTTTTTGTTTGCTTCCTTTGTAGTACCTTGGCGGGAAGTCATTCTTTAACCTTCAGTGCGACGTGTGGGAAAGTGTTCAAACACAAGGCGATAAAACTAACACCTACAGAATTTGGATGACAAAAGGAACAGTAAGTATCATCAAGCAATTATAAATCTTGTCGCAAGGCAAAGTGGGAGAGTAGCAGCTTGTCTCTCTTCCCGGCTCACCGTGGCATGGTGTTGGGAGGCAATAAACACAATTTTTACCACAGTCGGTCTTGGGTTAAACAAACTAAACACCTTCCTTGTTTCAATGCCAGCCGGAAGAGGTTTACTTGAACTAATCACGTATTTATTAGGGAAAAAACCTACACAAGTGTATATTAACGGAAGTATCCTTGTAAGTAATTACAATCAAAAGTGTCCGCATTGGGTCACGACACAAAAACGAGTCGTGGTGACTAGTGTCAGGGCCTACGGACCCTCCTTTAGTTTAATCCTGGTAGCCGAACAGTATACGTTGACGACATATGATTCGGAAACTAAGACTGGTGAGATTTTATGAGACTAATCTTATATCAAATCATGGCCAGTAAACTCTCTGGCCCGACCTACAGCTACTATAATGTTAGGGGATTACACAAAATGGCTGCCACGACCGGCCCATTTCTTCGAGGTCTGTTCGGGAATTGGCCAAGGTAATCCACCGCTGATCGCAACTTTGTACGGTGAGTCGCGACATCTATTGGCTGCTAGTGGCAGTTTTTAAAATAGTAATTTTAATTTTTTTGTAGATTTGCGTAGATTTCCATTATAAATGTATTTTTCAATAGTTTTTAAAGTTATCACTGAGCCACAGTTAAGCTTTGTCTCTGCGCTTGGTTGAAAAAAGACACGTTCGTGTTTCCGAAAGTGTTGCAAAGGAAGGGTTGGTATTTTGTACTGTCAGTGTTGCCCTCGGTTGACAGAAAGCAGCAACAGATTAAATCTCAATCGCACAAGTAACGTTTTTGGCGGCCATATTGCCCAACCCAGCCACGTTATGCTAATTTACATCTAAGATCCGGCCTGTACTGTGTAGAGCCCTGATCCAATTTCACCTAGGACGATATATGGTAAACTGCGTTTGCCGGACAAGCAGATTCACGACTTAAGGTGCAGCCAGCATCGATACTTCCGCTTTGAGATTATGGGATGCCAGCCGCCATACTGATTATCATGGAGTATAAAATGTTGAAGAAACACAAGTCCGACGAGCAGCGTAAAACATGCATGGCCACAGTTACACTGTGACACTCTTTGCAAAACTTATCATACCACAGGCAAAAGTTTGAACTAATTTTCCAATAGCTGTTCGATTTTAGAAATTGATGTTTGCACATTTTTAAGATATACCGGGTTTTCACATTTGTGTCAACCTTCTCAATACATGCATTACCTTCGTCACACAATTGCAACAAAAATGATGAATTATGGGATGTGTATTTCACAAATCTCATTCAGGCAAGAGAAGAGGCGAGAACGGGGTGCAACCAGGCACCGCCAAATTTTTCTATATGGCAGCGCCTTGTTATACTCCGTTCTCGCCTCTGCTCTCGCCTGACTGAGATTCGTGAAATTGTTGTTTTAATCTGAAATTGCTTCCATGCTCTTTATAGGGGGTTACAATAATTTTGTAAATAAAATGAATAAATAACTATATTGTAGGATCGGCCTTCGGGGAATCTCATCATATCTCATTCAGACGAGAACCGGAAGTTAGCTGGAGCCATGTTGGCATTATTGGCGTCGGCCAAGCGCCGGAAGGAATGATGCTTGTGAAGGTTTGGAAAGCATTGTTTCTAGTACAGTTGCGACCCCCTGATTTCACCTTGCCCCAAAAATAATTTTTTTGCACTCTAAATATTTTCCACCGCGAAATGTTTTGTGTTTAGCGAATTAGTCGTTTACCGGTATCAAACTTTACATCTCGCTTATAAACATCTAGAGCATCGACCGATCGTCTTTAAAATCTGTAATTAAGGCCTGAAACCGTTGAAACCATCGCCTCTCATGCTAAAGATGGTGAAACCTTCGTTTTCCCATTGTATCTCCAATGCGGAAATATACATAAGGTCCAACGCTCCCCGCATAAATAGCACTGCCAACAGAGATGTCGCTGCTTCGTGAGCTAGCTCCATGACATGGTGAAAGGCGCATGTGTGACCGTAGTTATTGCAACCTGAGAATGTTTTGCCATCACACTTTTAAAAAAAAAGTTTTTAGCTAAGTATCGTACGATTTAATTCGGTGATCAGTTGGCATAAATCCTTTTCCTTTTTACAATATTTTATTTCAGAAGCTAAGATCGCAACCTAATTATTGGTATACTACTATAATTTATCATATTATATGGTAATGAAACCACAGAGGAATGAAACCAAATAAAGGTGCCATTTTGGGGAAAAAGTATAAAACCTTACACCTTGCAAGTGCTATAATTCTATTCTTGTTTTGCCGTACCTGAACTATTCTACCCTTCTAACAACAGCCATTTTGTTTAGGCAAAGAAACCCGCTCGACCTGTCCGATTTGAGATGATTGGCTACAATGTTTTGCTTGGATCGCATTACGACAAATATGACGTCATCTATCACACCTACGATCCAGAGTACAACATGACTGACGCTACATTCGAAATCGACGCAGGTTGGTTGAATTTGTCGCCTTGCGATGTTTTTAGGACAATTATTATAAAAAATAGACACACTGTAAACAATTTAAACAAAAAAACTATAACATAATGACTATGCGAGCTTTAATGACCATTCTCATGGGACGAGAAAGATTTGAATGTTGTCTTGCTTGCAGTTGACAATAGCTGAACGAAACTCCTACTATTGATCTTTCATTTTACTGTTACACGTCAAGAATTTTAATTTAAGCTCAGAACAGGTTAACCTTGCTTACCCGTATTTAAAATCAAAGATTTTTCCAGGACCTGTCATTGACAATTTGCGGACCAAACACGAGTAACTAACAGACAACTAAGACATTAACAGAAAACTTTTTTAAACACTTTTTGGCATCATCAGACGATTTTAAACTTTTTTTTCAACCCTATGTGGTTGTGTGATTTGATACGACATTCACTTGGCTGGTAGCTAGCCATTCTGAGCACTAGGCAATGCTTGTTCACTTTGTTCGTGGTCCCCGGAAACCCCTCACTGTGTTCACGATGTACATGGGATTTAGTTACTCTTCCGTCTGTTTGGTGACATGCCTGAAAAACGTTTCCAGAAACCTCTCACAACGTTGGCGATGCACGGTGGGATTCAGTTACTCTTCCGTCTGCTGGTGACATGCACTAAAAATCGTTCCCGGAAACCCCTCACAACATTTGCGATACACAGTGGGATTTAGTTACTCTTCCATCTGATTGGTGACATGCTCTAAAAATCGTTCCTGGAAACCCCTCACAACGTTCACGATGCACAGTGGGATTTAGTAACTCTTCTGTCTACTTGGTGACATGCTCTAAAAATCGTTCCCGGAAAACCCTCACAACGTTGGCGATGCACAATGGGATTTAGTCATTGCGTCTGCTTGGTGACATGCTCTAAAAATTGTTCCCGGAACCCCTCACAACGTTCGTGATACACCGTGGGATTTAGTTACTCTTCCGTCTGCTGGGTGATACGCTCTAAAAATACCCACTGTACCCACTGTACCCAGGCCCGGTCACTCAAGGGGCCCGCACGGCCTAATTTTTTTTTATTTTTCGCAATTGTTAGTTTTGATGACTATGGGAATGTACTCGATTGGTGCGTATTGTGAATTTTTTGTATACTCACAACAAACAACAACTACAATCCAAAGGCAACGAGCATGGAGCAGGAGCACTGTAGTGCAAGCCTGTCAGCTTGTTAGGCAGAGAAGTCTTCAAACGTAAGCAGCCCGGATTACTGAATGAACCAACCAGTTAAGCACAATTGTGGCCGACTAGTATTATACCATAGTATAACCTTTTTACGATTTTAGTAGGGGGAGAGGGGGCCCACTGTTGTAGTTAGTCCCAGGCCCCTTACATTGATGTGGGGGCCCTGGGTGACATTCTCTAAAAATCGTTCGTGAAAACCCCTCACAACGTTCGCGATGCACGGTGGGTGTTTAGTTATTCTTCCATCTGCTTGGTGACAACGCTCTAAAAATCGTTCCCAGAAATCCCTCACAACGTTCACGATGCACAGTGGGACTTAGTTATTCTTCCGTCTGCTTGGCGACATGCTCGAAAAGTCGTTCCCGGAACCCCTCACAACGTTCGCGATACATCGTGGGATTTAGTTACTCTTCCGTCTACTGCTCTAAAAATCGTTCCCGGAAACCCCTCACAACGTTGGTGATGCACAGTGGGATTTAGTTACTCTCTCCATCTGCGTGGTGACAGGCTCTAAAAATTGTTCCCGGGAACCCCTCACAACATTCGCAATGCACAGTGGGATTTAGTTATTCTTCCATCTCTTGGTGACAACGCTCTAAAAATCGTTCCCAGAAACCCCTCACAACGTTCACGATGCAGAGTGGGACATAGTTATTCTTCCATCTGCTTGGTGATATACTGTACTCTAAAATAGTTTGTTGGTTCAAAAGGGTTAAATATGAAGTCTTATCCATACTGGGACAATCTATATGGGACGGATTTTGTTCATCTAAACGACACGTGTGAAACAGGACTGGCCCAATAGTTACAACTCGTTTTTAGTGAGACGATTTTATTTTTAGTTATTGTCGACGATGTGCTACGGTTTTTTTTTTTTTTTTTTACTTATTTCACATACAATATTATTCCACAGTATAATGACTGACATGGAAAACAGAAATGCGATTTTCTGTTATAGTAATTTCCAGGAATGAAAGGATTTACCAAGTTTTCATTCACTTTTTCAATCCTGAAATTTCACATTTATTTTCCAGGATATTTCCAGGTTTTCAATGAATCGTACGA